>JASVEL010000389.1:0-174878 GCA_032618575.1 Nicotiana noctiflora | reverse complement strand
AGTGGCAACAGCAGCAACATCAGTAACAGCAAGATCACAGCAGTCATGGTAGTCCCAGCTACCAAAACTTCCCGAACTACATTGACCTGATTCCCTTTTAGCCAGGGATATGTAGGAGACCTTTTGAAGCAGGGTTCGGTCAAACTTTTCCCAAAAAATGCTTCATACGGAGTGCTTGAACGGGCAAAAATCGCTCGTATCCGCTCACTTATCTTTGCACGAAAACTCTTCATGTTTCCGCGCAAAGAGGGGCAGCTGTGAGCACGTGATTTTTGCCCTACATGAGAATTACTCCCAAAAAAAAAAAAAATTCAAAATGAATTAGCTTTGTGTTGTGTGTGATTTTTTGTGGATTTGGGTTATTTATTTTTTATTTTTATCTGTGCGTGTTTATTTGTTTAAAAATAATAGAAAATACAAAAATATATGTCGCGTGCGCGCATTTCGGAGTTCAATTGTGCGTTTAGGAATTAACTGAACCGTGTTTTATTTTTAAAGAGAGAAAAGTTACAAAAATACGTATTTATTGCCTTTGTGTCATTTAATGTACGATTGTGTGATTTGGTATTTAATTATGTAGGTTAATTGTTAGTAAAAATTAATTGTGTTACAAGTTAATATATATATATATATATATATACATAATACAATATAGTGGCTAGTGAGGAAATGAAGCAAAGGGGCTAAAGTTGCAAGAAATCCAAGCCCAAAAGATGCCATCGGTGAGCTTTAGTCACACTCGATCTGGACCATTGATTCTGTAGGATCGAATGGTCCAGCATATGCCATTTCAAGTGTTAGATCTCGTCCGTTGGCCCATTCTTAGTCCAACGGTCGAGATCACACCATCGTAACCCAAGCTTGCCCGACCCAGTTAACCCGGATCGACCCAGTCTCCTCTCAATCCAAACGATGCCGTTTTGGTTAACCCAAAAGATCCTGGCCCTTAATCACACATGATCCTACGGCCAGGATCGAATCTCCCACCTAGTATATAAGCTTAATACCATACCCCAGCCCCCCTTTCAGACCCCCCCTCAACCGTCTCCCATCTTCAGAGAGCTCTCAAAGACTCAACTTCGTTCCGCCGTCCCCCGCCGCACTCCGCCTACCGGAAATCGCCTCACGGCGGTTCCGGTAGGCCAATCACCCCCAAATTAACACCGTCAAATCTCCCAAAGCCCCTCTATACGAATCCGACGTTAGTTATCTTCGAATGTTACTCGAACGCTTCGAATATCAATTCGAAGTTGGTCGGAATTTGAAATTCATCCCAAACCACTTCAAAATCACACCACAACCTCCCCTCACCTCCCTCATACCCCCACTAACAACGGCTTGGTTCGAATCTGACCAGAACCCCTCAAACCCCAATTCGAACTTCAAGAACCCTAGAAATCTAATTAGGGATTCGGGGTCCAAAATCGAAACAAATTGGGGTCTAATAGACCTTAGTGGAGATGTTTTCATTTGAAAACATTTCGATTAAGCTCCGTTAGACTCCAAAATCCAAATGAGAGCCAAATCCGAGATTGGTCCGGGGTTCGTTCGAGCTTTGATTTCTTCTCTCATGGTATTTTTCCTTTTCTCTCTTCTTATTTTTTTTAATTGTATGAATGTTTTTATATTTTTTGCTTCTCTTTAAATTTCCTGTTCTTCTACTCCATAAGACCTTTATCCGGTCAATTGTTTTCTGTTTGTTTACTTGATGGTGGTTTGTCATAAGATAAATATTCGTTACGGTTAGCGTCGTCGAATAGCTAGTTTCGTATTTTTCTGCTGAAAACCGTGAATCATGGGTATTGTTCGTCGATTTGTTGTTTGTGGATTTTCATGTGTTGGAATCGATTGTTAAATGTCGTCGTTTAATTGCGTAGGTTTGATTATTTGAAATTCTGGATAGTTGATTAAGCACTATTGAATTGAATTGGGGTGCTGTGTGATTTGAAATTGAAATAGGTTTTTAAGCTTAGGATGAATTGGTTATAGCTGAATTGGGACCATATGGTTTAGAGTTAATGCAAATGAACACGGCCAGCATGTTGGAGGGACTGTCAGTAGGTCTGATTATCACTGTGTGTGCAGTGTAATTGGAAAACATAAGTAACATGGGAGCCATCTGGCAGGGTAAGGGGTTTTGAATAGAAAAACAGGCTACTAGTACGCTTTTGGATTAAAAAATAAGATTTAGACATTAAGTGATGGGTTGGGCAGAGAATATTAGGGCAAGAAGTTTTTTTTTACACTCTTAAGTGCTCTTAAGAGCTGGACAGTGAGGGCACATGAAAAAAAAAACAGGCTGGCCTGGCTTTTAGTTTTGGATATATACACAGAGAGACACTTGAGAGAAAAGGGGAGAAGAGAGAACACTGGAGAGTATTCAGACAGAACAGAAACATTAGAGGCATGGAGACTGGATTTTGGGAGAGCCTGTGATTAAGGAAAACAGTGAGAATAGAAGAGCAGCAGACATTAGAATGAGAGTTCTTTGAAGAAGAGCATTCTAGCATTGAAAATAGGCAAGAGGTAAAGAAGAAAAGGAAAACATTTCCTGTGATTGGGAGGGAAAGGAAACATAGATTCACATTGTAAAAGAGAGTGAAGGAAGCTTTAAGAAGAATTAGCTTGAGAGATCCAAAAGAATCTTCGTGAGAGATCTTTTGAGAGTTAATCTTGTTGAAATCAGTCTCTGAGATTAAAGCCTAGAACACATTGGGTCACATTGCTCCAGTAGGTACTTTTGAGTTAATTCAAGTGGCTAGGTGATTCTGATAACTACTAGCCCTCCTCTGGTTTAAGTTCAAGCTCCTCAGGGTCTGTTGGGTGTTGTTTATGGCTATTTGGTTCTTTGCAATTTCTTCTGATTTATCATTCGAAAGAGCATTCTGGAAGGAGTCGATCTTATTGTGTGTTTGAGACTGGTCTGGTGTTGTCTTGCTACTGCTGATGCCACTGTTGTTACTATCGCTGACGATTCCTTTTTCTCCTATTGTTATCATCCAGGTACACATTTTTCGTAAACCTTAAAGCTTATGGAGATAAATTGAAAGATATTCAAAGCCATGCTGTTGCAATCTTTTTTCTATTTCAGTTTTCTTATTTCCTTTTGTACATAAAGATGATGAATGCTGTATGGTCATTAGATGAAAATGATATTTAGTTCGAGTTGCAACTGTTATGAGGTCTGGATTGTTGAATTATGTTAGACCTGTTAGATTTTGGATACCATTTGGTTGATTTTAAATAAGAGGGAATAGGGCAGCAGTGACCAATTTTATCATGTGGAAATGTACAGTCAATAGCCAATGCATCTATTACTGCCTCATCACTCTCCAGCATAGTGTCTTGCATGACTTTGTGGTTTATTTCATGGTAAATTGGAAGGATA
The DNA here is from genome assembly GCA_032618575.1 of Nicotiana noctiflora. Classification (NCBI taxonomy): domain Eukaryota; kingdom Viridiplantae; phylum Streptophyta; class Magnoliopsida; order Solanales; family Solanaceae; genus Nicotiana; species Nicotiana noctiflora. The sequence goes on along the minus strand of JASVEL010000389.1, from coordinate 171,490 downwards.
TGTTTGTAAAAGACCTTTATTTATTATGGGAGACCAATTAAATAGAAAACCATAAGTCGTGTTAGGATTGACCTTAAATAAATGAGGCGAGCCCCGCTAAATAAAGCATGAATCATGACGCCCTCGTAAAGGTATATATATTCAAATGACTAGAATTTTGGAACGAGCCGTGTAACTGATTTCATGGTCCTTCACAAAAATAGTAGTATGCTAGTCACTTTAAGTGCGGGTTTAATTTTTTTTTACTTTCTTGAAACGGGTGTGCATTTCATGTGACCCGACTCCAATTTTGAACAAGGTTAAATAAAGCGCGTCAGAAACCACAGGCGCATTTCATGTAGTGTGGCTCGTAACACGTTTTAAATAATCTTGAATCAACTCTTAAATAAATATAGCGGGACGTAGTTCGCTCTAAGTTAGAATTAGAGGTGTGCCTCGCCTAACCTGCGATACAAATCGCGGGGCCCTCATAAATGTATATATAAAGTACTTAGATTTCGAGATGTGCCGTTTCTTAGCAAATATCATGGCATTCTCAAAAGTGTAAATAAGTAATCGCTCTAGGCGCGTATTTTAATAATTTTTCTTCTCAAGTACGGGTGTGCATTTCATGCGACCCAAATCCAAATCCCAAAATGTTGAATAAGAATGTGTCGAGAATCCGGGTGCATTTCATGTGACGTGGTTCGAAACATATTTTTAGGCGACATTCTCTTTCGTAAATCATAATAATAATAAAAGCGGTAAAGGGATACTAATTTGCACTAAGTACATAACTACAAAGAATTGGATAAATAAGCCGAATATGACAGTTAAGCGACCGTGCTAGAACCACGGAATTCGGGAATGCCTAATACCTTCTCCCGGGTTAACAGAATTCCTTATCCGGATTTCTGGTTCGCGGACTGTTAAACAGAGTTATTCTTTTCCTCGATTGGGATTCAACCGGTGACTTGGGACACCATTACTTTCCCAAGTGGCGACTCTGAATTTAATAAAAATGGATCCCGTCTTGATTGTCCTTTAATTGGAAAAACTCTTCTATATCATGTGCCCACCCGGGTGCGGTAAAAAAGAGGTGTGATAGTGAGGAGTTTCTTAGGTCATGCCAGATTCTACTGGTGTTTCATCAAAAATTTCTTAAAGGTCATGAACCCATTGTGCATGTTGTTGGAGAAGGACGTGAAGTTTGTGTTCGATGAAAAGTGCATGGAATCCTTTGAATTGTTGAAGCATAAGTTGACTACCACTCCTATTATCACCGCACCAAATTGGGATTTGCCACTTGAATTAATGTGTGACGCTAGTGATGTGGTGGTTGGTGTGGTGTTAGGTCAAAGAACTAGAAAGATGTTCCACCCGGTGTACTATGCAAGTAAGACAATGAATGATGCTCAAAGGAATTATACGGTTACCGAGAAGGAATTGCTAGCTATTGTTTTTGCCATGGAGAAGTTTCGCCCAACCTTATGGGAGCCAAGGTGATTATTCATACCGATCATGCGGCCCTTAGGTACTTGATGACAAAGAAAGACTCAAAAGCAAGATTGATGAGATGGGTGTTACTTTTGCAAGAATTTGATCTTGAGATTATTATTAGAAAGGAAAGCGAAAATCAAGTTGCGGATCACTTGTCCCGGCTAGAGGAAGAAGGAAGACTAAGCAATGGATTTGAGATTAATGATGCTTTTCTGGATGAACAACTCCTTGCGGTGTCCATACATGATATGCCATAGTTTGCGGATGTAGACAATTATCTTGTGACTGGCATCATCCCGTATGAGCTCTCTTCTAACCAAAGGAAGAAGCTTAAGCGGGATAGTTTGCATTTCTATGGGGACGAGCCATATTTGTTCAAAATTTGCACCGATGGGGTAATTCGTCGTTATGTCCCAGAAGAAGAACAATTGAGCATATTGGAAGCATGCCACTCTTCCCCTTATGGTGGTCATCATGAGGGGGGGGGTTGAGAATGGCATCTAAAGTTCTAAGTTGCGATTTCTATTGGCCCACCTTATTTCAAGATGCAAGCGATTTAGTAAAGAGGTGTGATGCATGTCAACGAGCCGGTGGGATTTCTAAAAAAAATGAGATGCCTCTTAACACCATTTTGGAGGTTGATATTTTTTATGTTTGGAGCATTGACTTCATGGGCCCATTTGTTAGCTCTTGTGGGAACACGTACATTCTTGTGGTGGTAGATTATGTCTCTAAATGGGTGGAAGCCGTGGCTCTTCCTAGCAATGAAGCCCGGAGTGTCGTGGCATTCTTGAAGAAGCAGATTTTCACTAGATTTGGAACCCCTCATGCTATCATTAGTGATGGGGGGTACTATTTTTGTAACAAAGCTTTCGACTCTTTTCTCACTAAATATGGAGTTAACCACAAAGTGACTACTCCATACCATCCCCAAGCAAGTGGTCAAGTGGAGGTTTTTAATAGGTAGATCAAGAGTATTTTGTCCAAAACAGTAAATGCAAATAGGACCGATTGGTCAAAGAAGTTGGATGATGCTCTTTGGGCCTATAAGATGACTTACAAAACTCCAATTGGTATGTCTCCATATCGGTTGGTATTTGGTAAGGCATGTCATCTTCCGCTAGAGCTCGAGCACAAGGCGATGTGGGCTTTAAAGAAGTTGAATTTGGAATGGGATGTTGCAGCCAACCTCCGAGTGGACCAATTGAATGAGCTAGACGAGTTTTATTTTTATGCTTACTCTAGCTCATCTTTGTACAAGGACAAAATGAACTACTTACATGATATATATGCTAGAGGAAAGGAATTCAAGGTTGGTGATATGGTCCTTTTCAACTCAAGGCTGAGGTTGTTTCCAGGAAAACTCAAGTCCAAATGGAGTGGACCCTTTGAAGTTATTTGTGTAACTCCTTTCGGTGCACTTGATCTCAAGAACAAAAATGGTGAAATATTCCGGATTAACGGGCATCGAGTCAAGCATTATTTGGGAAAAGTTTATGATAGCCACGTGCTGGCACTCATTCATTTGAAGTAGAGATGATGGTAACACGCGTCGTGCCGCGACATTAAATCAGGCGCTTCTTAGGAGGCAACCCATGTCTTTTATGTTTGTTCAATTTTTCTAATTGTAGAGTAGGATTTGTGAACTGATGTGTTGTGAAGTGTTACAGGAATTATGTTGAAATAGTGCAGGGTTGAAAATAAAAATTGGACAGTAACTCTCCAGTTGTCACGAGGCCGCATGATCATTTTTGTGCGGTCCGCGTGAGATTGGACTTACTAGTAGGTGCTCTGAAGTTTGCCCACGCGGTCTCACATCAAATCAGTGCGGTCCGTGGGGAACTTATGTGAAAATCAATTCTCTGAAGATGCTCATGCAACCGCACATCAAATCAGTGCGGTCCACGTGGAAAAATGGTTCAAAGGAGCTCCTCTGAAGTTTCCCATGAGGCTGCATACCAAATCAGTGCGGTCCGCATGGGCAACCTTGAGAAATAAAGGGTGAAAAACAACCTACGCAGTCCGTATACCAAAAGTGTGCGACCGCACAGGTCGGTAAGTTATGGGCCAAATGGTTCTCTATAAATAGAGACCTAAGACAACCTTTAATCCTTTTCGCACTATTCACTCTTAAAGCAAATTTTTTTACTGTTCATACACCCAGAGCTGCACGCACATCAAAGTAGTCTTCATTCTTGGTAACATTTCACCTCTACCTTTGTTAATTCACATTATTTTTATTTTTTATTTTATTTATTTATTTAGTTCATGATAGAATAACTTCTTAATTACTCAATTATTTTTTTTATTGACTGGGATGTATAGATTGAATTCTGGGTGTTAGGGCTGAACCTTTTTTATCAAACTACTGAGTAGGGACGATTAGGTTAACAAAATTGGTCATAATAATGTCAAAAATGAAAAAAATTGGACTGCTCAGTAATATTTGCCCTACGTGGCCGCACAACATTTTTGTGCGGTCCGCATGATTTTACTTATAAAGTGTACACTCTCATTGCGGACCGCATGACATTTTTGTGCGGTCCGTGTGGTTTTAGTGCGGCCGCGGTCCAAAACACTGCGGATCGCGTGGCCAATATTCAGGGAATACATCTTCTTGATTCAAGATTATATATGGCCGCATACCAATAGTGTGCGGTCCGCATTGGATCCACGCGGCCACGGTCCAAAACAGCGTGGACCGCGTGGCTAATCTTCAGAGAGTTGTTCCCCACGAACCATAACCAATGCAGCCGCGTGACAAAATAGTGCGGTCCACGTTGGTTCTACGCGGCCACATGACAAATGTGTGCGGTCCGTGTAGGTCATTCACACAGCCTATGCTTCAATTCATTTGGTATGTGCGGACCGCATGACATTATTGTGCGATCCGTGTGGTATCAAACTTATAATTGTATGATTGTACTGTTTCATTGCCCCCTTCTGCTTTGCTTTGACTAACACATTTAGACTTGTATTTTATGCAGATAATGGTGAAACATTGTGGAGGTAGGCAATATCAACGAGGGGGCAAAGATAAACAACCTGGGAGAGGTGGTTCCTTACGAGGAGGAAAGGGAAAAGGGTGCATAAACTCACTCCCGAGGCAAGAGCAAACATAAAGAAAACCCGAAAGGTAATCCGGGCTGCTGATAAGGCTGCCTCCCACTCTACAGGGAGTGAGTATGCACCCTCTAGGAGTGCAACTTCAGAATATGCCCCCACTCACTTGACGGTATCAAGAGGCCTTCATGACTCCCCGTCTCCAGAGCAAGACACTGCTGCCACCTCTAAGTGAGCAATAACTGTGGCATCTTCGGACTTGTCTGATGGGTTAGGATCCAAATACTCTATATTTCCCACAGCTTCACTATCAGGGAAGAGTGGAGAGCAATCAGGAGATAGCCAAGAACAGGCTGAGGGAGGTGAACCTCAAGTAGGGGGGATTGAACGGTCTAGAAAGCCAGTTGTGTGGGAGGATAGGTTCGTCAGTGAGATTGCTTTCCACTGATTCAGGGAATGGTTTCCTAAAAGAAAACTCATCTTAGAAAGGCAATTCATTGATGTAGACCTACTCTCTCACAACCCTCATGTTCAAGCTCAATTCCGCACGAGGGCTGGTTGGGGCTTCTTCAAAGAACGGGTAGAGTTGGCAAATGAGCATATGGTAAAGGAATTCTACACCAACATCTAACATATTGTTTGGTGGTATACAACTACCAAGGTGAGGGACAAGGTAGTGCTTTTTGACGAAAAATCTCTGAACGATTTTTTGGGATTTGCGGAGGAAGATGAATCTCAATACCTGGAGAAGTTGGCACTGAAAGAAGAAGCTCGCCCATGGTTAGCCGAAATCTTAGCACCTCTAGGTACAGTGCCAGTGTGGCTTCGGGCTCAAGAAAAGATATATTTGAACACCCTCATCTTTGAAGCAAAAGGGTGGTTGACATTCGTGTGTAACCAGCTTGACCCGACCACACACGACCATTCTGTTCCTGTTGATCATGCTGTCCTTGTTACTTCCATCATGGCGGGGTTCCCATTGAATGTGGGAAATATCTTACAGAGGGTAATCTCAACTGTTGGGAATGAGACCAAAACCAACTACCCCTTCCCAAACACACTAACCATGTATTTCCGAGAGTTAGGGGTATAGAAGAAATTTTTTGATGTAAAGGTCCAACCGGTGAGCCCCTACTCTTGGTATGATCAACAGGGACAAAGGTCAGGCATCCACTTCCTCCACAGTTGGCCAGTCTGAAGAGCCAATTGTTTTGGTACAGCCCATTGGCACTAGTTTGGTTCCCCCAGGGTCTTCTTCAGCACCGCCGTCTTTTTCTACTGAGCCACTAGTTCCAGTTTTCAAGACTCATAGGTTCACGGCCAACCAACTCACCCATTCACTAGCCAGTTTGAACAATTGGATGTCGGCAACTACATCCAAGTTGTCCACCTTGACAACAGCGGTTCAGGCCGAAAAAGCACAAGTGACGGTTGAGGTACCTGCTTCAATAGAAGGCGCCTTGAAGAAAATCCTGGAAAACCAGGAAGAAATGATGAAGAAGCAGGATTCCTTAGCCAAGTCAGTTGGCGAGCACAGCAAAACATTGAAGAGCTTGGCAAAGGAGCATAGGAAGCTCAGGAAGACCAAAGCCTCAAAGGAGGAGCTAGCAGCATTAAGGACGCAGGTGGACAAGCTAGTGGCAGATCAGCTGCCACTAGACTTGTTATTTGAGGAGCGTGTCATGGAGACCCCCACCGAGCAGCCACCAGTTGAGGAGCTTCGGCCCAGGAAGAAGAGGAAACTCCCCAACACTGAGGGAGTTGTGATTACCTTAGCCGCTGAGCGTTAGGATCCTCCTCCTGCACAGTCAGATCCCCCTCCTACTCAGTCAGATGAGCCTCATGAACAGTCAGATGAGCCTCCAACACCCATCCCAGTAGCACACTAGCAGGTTGGGGACCAGTCTGAGGTCCCTGCCGACACACAGGACGTGGGATCCACCGAGCAGCATGCACAGGCAGATAAGGCTTGAGGGGCCATTTCCTATATCCCTTGCTCTTTCCTTTTTGATGATATATTTGGTAGTTAGCATTGGGGACAATGCTAGATTTTTATTTGTGGGGGTGTGGCCCTACTTTTTTTATTAAACTGGATGATTGTATATATTTTTTCACTCTGCCGTTCTTTTTAGTACATTCGTAGACATAATTGGATTGTATATAAACTTTAATTTTGAATCTCTTTAGTTGTATATTCTACTATCTTGGTGTACATATTCAGTTGGTTGGCGGTTGATGGTTTTTCTTCGGTTTTGTTATTATTGTTAGATTTTTCATGATAGTTGTAAGGTTAGGATTGGTGACAATTTTAAATGGCCCCTCATACTTGCTGATAATAGGTGAATTTGACTATAATTGTACCCTAAATAATCACACTTTGTTATGGAATTAATGTTGTTTATGAGGACAAAATATTTTGATTAGTGTTCGATTGTGTTTTACAGGTACATGTGATACATTGGATGCCATAAAGAGCTATTTTGGAGTCCTAGGTTGATGAAAAGGCCAAAAGAAGAGCTAAAGTGAAGAGGCTTGGAAGAAGCAGTGAAAAATCAGAAGTATTGTTCATCCGCGGTTCACTCGCGGCCGCGGATGAACCGCGAAAAAAGAAGGCCTATGAAGTTTGACTGTTCGCGGTCCGCTCGCGGTCGCGAACGAACCGCGGAAGTCGCGGCAGCAGTAATCCCAGTTGGACTCAAACTTAGTTTTTAAGCCCTAAAACCTCTATATATACTCCTAGTTTATCCCATGTTATCTTTATTTCATTACTTTTGCAAGGTTTTTAGTAAGAGAGATTCCTCTCAAACTCTTTCTTTATTTTATATCAAGTATTTCTTTATGATTTCAATTATTATTCTTGTTTCTTCAAGCATGAGTAGCTAAATTCTATTCCAAGGTTTTGATGGAACCTATTGGGTGATGAACTTATCGTTTATATGATTACAAATTGTGACTTAGATTTCTATTTGTTCAACTTCATTCTTATTGTAGTTAATTGGTAGAGCTCCCAATTAGCGGTGCCTATTTAGTGTGCATAACTTGGAAAAGAGTGCATATTTAGGTTTATTGTTGAACAACACCACACCTAGGTTATTGGAGGAATCTATAACTTTAGGCGTAAAGACGGGGTTAGGAATAATGAAGTCTTGGGTGCAATCTTAAGTGAACTATTCAAATTAACGCTAGCTAGGGTAGCTCGGGAGAGTGCACTAGTAAATTATTGTAATTGCTCGGGAGAGGGTTACGATACACATAGCGTTCATGATTGATAGAATATATTAACAATTTGTAAGAGCATAACGATAAGGGATTCCATCAATAGGGGAAATCAATACCTTAGTCCTTTTCATAATATTCTTTTTACTCTACATTCAATTCTTTCTTTCAAGCATTCTTAATTATTGCAAAGTAGATATTTGAAATTCACACAAATATATATTCAAAGTTTTGGAACTTGATTCGAAAGTACTTTTGGGGTTGTGATAGTTGCAATTGGTAGGTTAATTCTCTGTGGGATCGATCTTGGACTTATTAGACCAAGTTATATTGACTACGGCTGTTGCTTGGACGTGAATCAATTTTGGCGCCGTTGCCGAGGAATTAACGGAATTATCAATTGCCATTGACAGAACTTCAAGATTCTTGTGTATTCAGGTTCTTTCTACACTCTACATTGAATATTTTGATGTTTGTTGATTTGGGTATTCAGGTATGCCTAGAAAATCTGCAAGGACTGGAGAACTAATTGAAGGACTCTCAGACCCCGAGCAAACTTTCCGGGCACGTAACAAAGCCATCAAACAAATTCAACAATCTCAACAACCAATCAAACTAGACTTTGACATGGGTGACATAAACGATCAAAACCAGCAAGCCGGGCTAAATATGCACGAGGCACAAAAGGCACAGGAAGGTGCATTGTTCGACTGGGCACAACCCACGACGGATAATTTGGCAACTACCATCGTTGTGCCAGCAATTCAAGCTGAGTCTTTCCAGATTACTAACAACATGCTTCACTTGTTGCAAAACAAGGGATTATTCTCTGGGTCTCAGGTTGAAGATCCACAACAGCACCTCAAGAACTTTCTATCAATATGCAAAACACAAAGACAACCGAATGTAACTCCGAAAGCTATCAGATTACTACTTTTTCCATTCTCAGTTACAGGAGCAGCACAGATATGGCTAAAATCACTCCCAATAAACTCCATTGCAACTTGGGATGAGTTAGTCAAAGCAATTCCACAACAAGTTTCATCGACCTAACAAGACAGCTCAGCAAATTGATGAGATTGTGAGCTTCAAGCAGAAACCAATGGAGACATTACATGAAACTTGGGGGAGATTCAAAGGTATGCTTGTTATGTGTCCTCACCATGGGATTCCTGAGTAGATGTTGGGTCAAAGGTTCTACATGGAACTTTCAGACAGTATGAAAAATATTGTAGATGCTTCAACAGGTGGGGCTTTTCTGAGCAAGACTTGGAGAGAGGGCCAAAATTTGCTAGACAAGATGGCCCAAAATTCTGGGTGGACATCCAGAAATGCTCCTATCACACCAGTGGTACACTTTGTACCCCTGGATCCATCCAACACTCTGGAGGAGAACATGGCTACTCTATTGACACTAATGAGCATCCTAACAAAGAAGGTGGAAGAATCAGGAGTCAAGCAGCAGGTGCACATTGTAGATGCTACCAATGGTGGTTTATGCACATCATGCATTAGCCAACCCATATGTAATCCATGGGCCGCAGACCAAGAACAACATCATGAGGATATGAACTATGTGGCTAACTATGGAGGGCAGCGACAAGGAAATCAAAACTGGGGCCAACAGGCTCCAATGCAGTACAAACCTCCCCAGCCACAATTTAATGCAGCAGGTATGAGGCCACCACACAACATGGCTCCATATCCCAGACCTCAGAATTTCGGAAATCAGCAGCAGGGATATCATCCACCTCCACCACCACATGGGGGAAGACATGACGATGGGTTTGCAAGGTTGGAAGCTATGATGCAGTAGGTAATTGGGTCAAATGCTAAGACAAATGAGAGGATAGATGCACATGATGCCGCCATCAAGAATATTGAAGTACAGGTGGGTCAAATTGCTATGTCTCTCAACAATCGTCCTCAAGGGACATTGCCTGCAGATATACAAACAAACCCAAAGGACCAAATCCCAAAGCAGATGATGGCAGTGACTCTGAGAAGCGGTAGAGATCTTGATGCTGAGAATGAAAGTGAGAAAATTGACAGACAGGCTGAGACATCCACTCCATTGCCCATTGAACTGGATGAGTCCATAGGGTTAACAGAAGTCACAGTCTAGCCAGTTACTGAAAATAAAGAAGCACAACAGGGAACGGAGAAAGTAGCTGAAAAGGTAGAGCAGCAGATTGATGAGAAAGCGATAGATAAAGATAAATCCCAAGTCACCGGGAAAAATAGGCCTCCACCACCATTCCCCCAAAGGTTGGCCAAACACCAAAAAGAGGAACAATACAAAAAGTTCTTCGACATGCTCAAGCAAATCTAGGTAAACATTCCATTAATTGAAGCTTTAAAAGAAATGCCCGGTTATGCTAAGATGATGAAGGATTTGATGTCGCGGAAATTTGATTTCCAAGACTTGGCCACAGTTACACTTACACAGACTTGTAGTGCAGTGGTCTCTAGACCCATTGGTGAGAAGCTATCTGATCGAGGTAGTTTTACCATCCCATGCACTATAGGGAATTATGCCTTTACTAAGGCCTTATGTGATTTGGGGGCAAGCATTAATCTCATGCCCTTAGTTGTCTACAAGAGGTTAGGTATTGGAAGAGCCAGACCCACCTCTGTGCTTTTACCGCTTGCTGACATGACGGTTAAGTGTCCATTTGGTATTATAGATGATGTGCTAATCCAGGTTGGGAAGTTCGTGTTTCCCGCCGATTTTGTTATTCTTGATTGCAAGGTTGACGAAGAAATTCCCATAATCATGGGAAGACCATTCCTAGCCACTGGGAGGACCATAATTGATTGTGAACTGGGGAACTCAAGATGAGATTAAATGATGAGGAGATCATCTTCAATGTGCAAAAATCCATGAGGCGTCCTAGTGAGTTCGCAAATTGCTCTCTAATTGATGTGGTTGATGTGATAGTGGAGACCGACGATGCAGAATTGACTATTGAAGATCCACTTCAAGCATGCCTGATGAACATGGAAGAGGTAAACGGTGAATGTTTGGCCGAATGGGTATTATCTCTGGAAGGCAAGGGATTCTGGAAGCGAGAGATTGAATTCGAACCCCTACACCTAGAGAAAAGAGAAAGCCCACCAGCAAAGCCATCCATAGAAGAGCCACCAAAGCTTGAACTTAAACCACTACCATCACATTTCAGGTATGAGTATCTAGGTCCTAACTCCACGTTACCTGTTATTATCTCATCTAGTTTGTTAGATGTGCAGGCCCAAAAGCTTATACAGGTACTCAAGAAATGCAAGACTGCCATCGGGTGGACCATGGCAGACATAAAGGGGATCAGCCCAGCCTATTATGTGCATAAAATTCTCCTGGAAGATAGACACAAACCTTCCAGGGAACATCAAAGAAGGCTGAACCCCAACATGAAGGAAGTGGTGAAGAAGGAAGTAATAAAGTGGCTAGATGCGGGAATCATCTTCCCAATCTCAGACAGCAGCTGGGTTAGTCCGGTCCAATGTGTGCCCAAGAAAGGAGGCATGACGATAGTGAAAAATGACAACAATGAATTGATTTCAACAAGAACCATCACCGGATGGAGAATATGCATGGACTATAGGAAGTTGAATCTAGCCACCCGCAAAGATCACTTCTCACTTCCCTTCATTGATCAAATACTTGATAGATTGGCAGGGAGGTCCCACTTTTGCTTTCTTGATGGATACTCAGGGTACAATCAAATCTCCATAGCCCCCGAAGATAGAGAGAAGACCTCCTTCACATGCCCTATGGTGTCTTCGCCTTCAGGAGGATGCCATTCGGACTATACAATGCACCTGCCACTTTCCAAAGGTGCATGATGGATATTTTCACCGACATGGTGGAAGACATTATGGAAGTGTTCATGGATGATTTCTCAGTGGTAGGGAATTCATTCGATGAATGCCTTGCCAATCTGACTAGAGTACTACAAAGGTGCATGGAAACAAATTTAGTGCTAAACTGGGAGAAGTGCCATTTTATGGTACAAGAAGATATAGTACTGGGGCACCGGGTTTCAAGAAAAGGCATTGAGGTAGACCGTGCTAAAGTTGATGCCATTGCAAAGTTTCCTCCACCAACATCCGTCAAGGCCATAAGAAGCTTTCTTGGACACGCCGGTTTTTACCGGAGGTTCATTAAAGACTTCTCCAAAATATCAAACCCTCTCTGTAAGTTACTTGAAAAAGATCACCCTTTTGTTTTTACCGACGAATGCAGGATTGCTTTTGAGGAACTGAAGAAGAGGCTGGTCACATCACAAATAATCATTGCCCCAGACTGGGAGCAACCTTTTGAGTTAATGTGCGATGCAAGTGATTATGCAGTGGGGGCAGTGCTGGGCCAGAGGAAAGATAAGCTGATGCATCCAATATACTATGCAAGTAGAACTCTGAGTGGAGCACAACTAAACTACACAGTGACGGAAAAGGAGATGATGGCGGTCGTGTTTGCATTCGACAAATTTCGGTCATATCTCATAGGATCAAAGGTAATCGTATACACAGACCATGTAGCTTTAAGATATTTAATTGATAAAAAGGACTCTAAACCATGCCTAATTCATTGGGTGTTGCTTCTCCAAGAGTTCGACCTCGAAATCAGGAGATAGAAAAGGTACTGAAAATCAAGTAGCTGACCATTTGTCAAGACTTGAAGGAGCCGAACTTGTCAAAGAGAGTGGGGAAATTCTGGAAACCTTTCCAGATGAGCAATTGCTCACCACCACTCTCCTGGAAGCTCCATGGTATGCTGACTATGCCAATTATCTAGCCAGTGGCATTGTTCCTTATGACCTATCATCGGTCCAGAGGAAAAGATTTTTTCGTGAAAGTCAGTATTATTATTGGGATGAACCATATTTGTTTAGGATATGTCTTGATAACATGATCCGGAGATGCGTCCCCGAGATAGAACAATCTTCTGTTTTGCAGGCATGTCACGCTTCAGCATATGGCGGTCACTTTGGAGGAATACGTACAGCTGCCAAAATACTTGAGGCCGGTTTCTATTGGCCGACGGTGTTTAAGGATGTGCACTTGTGGGTGAAAGGTTGCAACGAATGTCAACGCACCGGGAACATCTCCCGGCGTCATGAGATGCCAATGAATCCAATCCAGCATGTGGAAGTGTTCGATGTCTGGGGAATAGATTTCATGGGGCCCTTCATTAGTTCATACGGCAAAAAGTACATACTTGTTGCAGTTGACTACGTGTCCAAATGGGTGGAAGCTACAGCATTACCCACCAATGATGCTAAGGTGGTAGTGGGATTTTTGAAGAAGAATATTTTCACCCGGTTCGGGACCCCAAGGGCTATCATTAGTGACGGGGGCACACACTTTTGCAACCGAGCTTTTGAGAAATTATTGGCCAAGTATGATGTTAAACACCGTGCGGCCACTCCATATCACCCCCAAACTAGCGGACAAGTTGAGGTCTCCAACAGGGAGATAAAAAGTGTACTGACTAAAACAGTGAACGCCACAAGAACCGACTGGTCCAGGAAGCTTGATGATGCACTATGGGCATATAGAACAACATTCAAAATACCCATTGGCATGTCTCCTTACAAATTGGTGTTCGGAAAAGCTTGTCACTTACCTGTTGAATTAGAGCATAAAGCGTGGTGGGCACCGAAACAATTGAATCTCAACTTGGATGAAGCAGGTAAAGCAAGGTTGACTTGGATTGCATGAGTTAGAAGAATTTCGGTATCTAGCATTTGAAAATACAATATTGTATAAAGAGAGGATGAAGCGGATCCATGATCAAAATATCGTTGAGCGTACCTTCAAAAACGAGGACAAAGTACTACTATACAATTCAAGATTACGACTGTTCCCAGGTAAATTGAAATCAAGGTGGTCAGGATCCTTCAAGGTAATTGAGGCATGTGAGTCAGGAGCTGTGGAAATTCAAACTATGGATGGATCACGTACATTCAAGGTAAACGGACAGCAGTTGAAACAATACATAGGCCTGGATGACATGGAGGACAAGGTAGAATTGCGGTTGGATGAACCTCAAAGGTCTAGCGAGCCGTAAAATGCTCTAAGTTGAGTCGTGCCGCGATGTTAAATCAGGCGCTACGTGGGAGGTAACCCACGAACATGTTGTAAGTAATTTTATCTTAGTATTAAGTAAAAAAGGAATATAAGAAAAACACAAATTTTTGCTGAACAGTCGAAAATTCTTTCAGAGAGGAGCACTGTCCGCGGTCCATCCGCGACCGCGGATGAACCGCGGAAAAATGCCCTCTCTGAACTTTCTCTGTTCGTGGTCCATTCGCGGCCGCGAACCAACCGCGAAAAAATGACCTCTCTGAATCTCGACTGTTCGCAATCCATCCGCGGCCGCGAACGAACCCTCGAACAGTCGCGGTCAGTTCTGCGGTCGATGCAAATTACTGTTTTTCTTTTATTTTTCTTTTCCCTCCACCCTTTAAAACCCTAAAAGCACTCCCCCTCTCCCTCACAACTCCATTGCCGCCCCCCCATTCTCCCAATTTCTCTCTCTCTCTAACTCAAAACTCTCCCCCTTCTCTCTAAAAATTCCCAAAACCCTCTTCTCCAATTCACCCCATCCTTCCTTCATTACTTCTTCATTGTATTAATTGTAAGTTTCTCTACTTCTCTTCTCTCTTATTTTGTGTGTATTCTTAGTTATTGATTATTTAGTTTGTATAAATAATTAGATATTGTTAGATTAGTATATTTTTTTGAATATGATGTGGGTTTCTTTGCACTATACATGTTTCCATGAATTTTCACTAAGGAACCTTGTCATATAGTTGAAGTTTGGTAAAGAATTGGTTTATGGGTTTTTCAATTGTGTTGTTGATGCTAATTTTATGATTGGAAACCTAAAATAGTATAAACACCATGTATGTTGATTAGTAAGCTAAGTTGGGCACATTATACTTGTTCATAGGGTATTGATGTAGTTTAGGAAAAATAATGCCCAACTCATGAATTGATGATGGTGTAGTTTATTGGGGATGGACTAAGTCAATTGGGTATTATTAGAAGTGTTCAAAGAACTAAGTGTGGGGTGCTCAAATAGGCATGGGTAAAATAGTTAGATAAAGAATCTTAATATAGTGGTACGAGGGAATTGCACAAAAAGAATGGTCAATTGTGAGTTTGCAAGGATGGCAAAGTCTGAGTAGCCTTCCAATGACTAACGGTTTACAAACTTTTTGGCTATCTTAATTGTGCAGGATCATGGCCCCAAAGAGAGCACGACATGGTGCTAGTTCATCCATACAACCGACTTATGACGAGTCTAGGTTTGCTGATGAAGGAGCCGAAAATGCATTTCACATTAAAGCAAACAAGAAGTGGCTCCAAGAGGTAGAAGTTGACAGGATAGCTATCCGCTCGGAGAAGCCGGAAATTTATGATGAGATTCGAAGGCGCGAGATGGATTTCCTCTTTGAATCACCTCTTAAGGTGAACAAGATGCTTGTTCGAGAATTCTATGCCAATGCTCCTTATGCTATGGTCAGAGAAGTTTTCGTCAGAGGTAAGCGGGTCAATGCTCATATTCCTACTATTCGGCGGGTACTTCGCCTACCATTGCACACTAGTGATGTTGATTACTACCATGATAGGCCCGGTGTCACATGGGACATGCTAATAGAGGCCTTATGTGTAGATGGCATACCAGTATGGATTAGAAATCAAACTCTGCACTCTAACTGTTTTACACACACTGCCAAATGTTGGTTCTCCATAATTTGCAACCGTATTTTGCCCTCAAGTAACACCACATATGTTAACTTTAATAGGGCTGTTTTGACTTGGTGTTTTGTAACACATCGGGATGTTGATATTGCCCGAGTCATTAGTGACGAGATGGTATTGAGGGGATCCCTCACTGCCAACGGTTTTTATTACCCATCTCTTGTCACTACGTTGTGTCTCCTCAACCACACCCCAGTTACTGATGCTGACGGTGAGCTACTACCAAGAGCTCCATTTAGAGCTGCTACTATCCGGGTTGGACAAGACACAACCCCTATTGACTTAGATGAGGAGGACAATCCTGTACCAGTTTCCCGGGCCAGGCACTCCACGGATTCAGCTGGACCTTCCAGGCCTGCTCCTCGCGGAGCAAGCATGTCTAGATCCGAGTCCACACGACCTATGTTGAGGTCAATGGAGGAGGAAGTGGCTGCTCTGCGCACTTCAGTGGACGGTCTACACACACGACTAGATGCCATGTCCACTAGGCAAGCCCGGTCAGAGAACAGGTTTATGGCATGGTTCAGAGCACTTGGGAGAGCATGCCATGTCGACCTATCCACCGTCTCCGACTCCGAGTGAGTCACAGGTAAGTTTTCTTGCCCCTCTTGTGCTTTCATTTTTATTTATGCCATGGGGACATGACATATTTTAAAGTGTGGGGTGGGAAACTTATCTTGTACATAATGTATATATTAGTGTAGTAAGTAATATAAAATAATAAAAATACAAAAAAATCAGAAAATTTTAAAAATCCAAAAATATGAGTAGAGGACTCTTCAGGATGACGGACTATTTAGGACAAGTACTCTTGAGGGAAGTAGTCCACGTAGGAATTTTCTTTCTTTTATTTTCTTTTTCTAGGTAGTGTATCATCTCACCCTTGGTTTTTCTTTTGACCACGGTTCTATTCCAAGGGTTTTTATTTGAACCGGGTTAGGTAGATTTTTTTTTCTTTTCTTTCTTTCTTTTATTAGGATTACAGGTAAAAAGGGCAACATGTAACCCCGAATATGCACATTAGCAAAAGCGTAAATTGAACTTGAGAATGTATCTTCTAAGCTTGATTGTAAAATCTCAATATGCCTTAAATTGCACAATAATGCTTGCTTGAACATTGATAGGACTTTGTAGATAAACCGGATTCCAAATGAGTTGCATGCCATGTGTGTGTGAGGTTTTTACTTACATTGTATGTTGTACATGATGCCTAGAACTTGCCCTGTGTGTTTGCAAAGCGAAATAGAAGTTGTTCGGTTGTAGAAAGGATAGAGGCATTTCTTTGTGTAACCCCATATATCGATAGACATGAATTCGCCCGTACATTATATCTTAGTTAACCCCTTTGAGCTTAAAGCCTATTCTTTGATAACCCTTGAATGTTCTTCAAATTATTATATGTGTTCTACTTTACCTCCTAGAAGCACTTGTATTGTAATGAATATGCAAAAGTTTAAGTGTGGGGTGAAGGGAAATTGAAAAGGGAAAATCAAGAATGAATGGTAGAAAATAGTGAACTCGCCAAAATAATGTAAATATATTTCAAAGCAATGAGAAAAAAATGAAAAGAAGAAGATATTTTGAGAAAAAGAGCTATATCAATGTATACATGAAAATTAGAAAGGCCAGTTACACCAACAAAAGAAAAGTGGGGATTAAAAGCAATTAAAGGTGAAGGAATGTTTAGGGGAGACATAAGGAAGAAAACGAACAGGGAAGTTGTAAAAAAGGAAAAGAAAAGTGCTTAGGGAGGTTAGTCACTATAACCAAAAGTATCCTACCCGTCCCGTAGCCATCATTACAACCCTTAAAGACCTCTTGATCTATGATTGAATAACTCGATTAGTGGAGTATTACACTAGGGGCAAGCCTATGGTGTGTCTGTATGCATATGAATGTTCTTTGTTGAGAGTGAGTGAATTTTTTCGATATTTATAAGTTCCATGTTTTTGAATTGTTAATGTGTGGGAACTTCTCTCAATAAATTTGGTGAGGGCATGTAATTCAAGAGGGAAAAGGTAAATTTGCAAGTTTTTGGTAATAAGTAGAGTAAGTAATAATGTGCTGGCATGAGAGTTTACGGTTAAGTAAAGATCATGCATATCTTAAGTTATTCATGTATAATAGCTTTTGTGACATAATTTGGGGGAGACAAATTGTTGTTAATTGGCCTAAAGTGTGATTAAAGATTGCTCGAGGACAAGCAAAGGTTTAAGTGTGGGGTATTGATAATAGGTGAATTTGACTATAATTGTACCCTAAATAATCACACTTTGTTATGGAATTAATATTGTTTATGAGGACAAAATGCTTTGATTAGTGTTCGATTGTGTTTTACATGTACATGTGATACATTGGATGCCATAAAGAGCTATTTTGGAGTCCTAGGTTGATGAAAAGGCCAAAAGAAGAGCTAAAGTGAAGAGGTCTGGAAGAATCTGAGAAAAATCAGACGGGTTGTTCATCCGCGGTTCACTCGCGGCCGCGGATGAACCGCGAAAAAAGAAGGCCTCTGAAGTTTGACTGTTCGCGGTCCGCTCGCGGCCGCGAACGAACCGCGAAAGTCGCGGCAACAGTAATCCCAGTTGGACTCAAACTTAGTTTTTAAGCCCTAAAACCTCTATATAAACTCCTAGTTTGTCCCATAGAGGCATGTTATCTTTATTTCATTACTTTTGCAAGGTTTTTAGTAAGAGAGATTCCTCTCAAACTCTTTCTTTTATTTTATATCAAGTATTTCTTTATGATTTCAATTATTATTCTTGTTTCTTCAAGCATGAGTAGCTAAATTCTATTCTAAGGTTTTGATGGAACCTATTGGGTGATGAACTTATAGTTTATGTGATTACAAATTGTGACTTAGATTTCTATTTGTTCAACTTCATTCTTATTGTAGTTAATTGGTAGAGCTCCCAATTAGCGGTGCCTATTTAGTGTGCATAACTTGGAAAAGAGTGCATATTTAGGTTTATTGTTGAACAACACCACACCTAGGTTATTGGAGGAATCTATAACTTTAGGCGTAAAGACGGGGTTAGGAATAATGAAGTCTTGGGTGCAATCTTAAGTGAACTATTCAAATTAAAGCTAGCTAGGGTAGCTCGGGAGAGTGCACTAGTAAATTATTGCAATTGCTCGGGAGAGGGTTACGATATACATAGCATTCATGATTGATAGAATATATTAACAATAAGGGATTCCATCAATAGGGGAAATCAATACCTTAGTCCTTCTCATAATATTCTTTTTACTCTACATTCAATTCTTTCTTTCAACCATTCTTAATTATTGCAAAGTAGATATTCGAAATTCACACAGATATATATTCAAAGTTTGGGAACTTGATTCGAAAATACTTTTGGGGTTGTGATAGTTGCAATTGGTAGGTTAATTCTCTGTGGGATCGATCTTGGACTTATTAGACCAAGTTATATTGACTACGACCGTTGCTTGGACGTGAATCACTTGCGAATCAAATTTTAATGCATGCCCCGTAGTGCCTTGAACTGTCTTGGGTTAAACTTCACCATGACCATGTCCCCAACTCTATAGTCTATGGGACGCCGTTTACGGTCCGCAAACTTCTTCATCTTCTTAGCCGCCTTATCCAAGTAGGACTTAGCAGTGTCGAGCTGCTCCTCCCATTCTTTGGCCATATGATAAGCCCCCAAACCTTTTCCCTCGAAGGCGGCTGGTAATGAATGTGGAGTTTGTGGTTGTTGGCTTATGGATAGCTTAAATGGTGTCCGCCCCGTGGACTCACACTTCCATAAGTTATAATTGAATTAGGCGATGTCTAGGAGCCTTGCCCAATCTTTCTAATGCGCACATAATGCCTCAAGTAGCATTTCAGTAAGGCATTGACCCGTTCCGTTTGTCCATCCGTCCGTGGGTGGAAACTAGTAGAAAAGTGCAGTTTCAAGCCTAGTATGTCGAACAACTCTCTCCAAAAGTTCCCAGTGAAGCGGGGGTCTCGATCACTAATGATGTTCCTTGGTAAGCCCCAATACTTTACCACGTTCTTAAAGAATAACTCGGTGGCTTTCTTAGATGTGCAACCCGGTGAGGCGAGCATGAAGGTGGCATATTTGGAAAATCTATCCACGACCACCATAATAGTACCATAACCGTTGGACTTCGGTAGGCAAGTGATAAATTCCATAGTCACACTTTCCCATGGGCGCTCTGCAACTGGCAATGGCTCCAAAAGTCCTCCGAGTTATTTTTGCTCAACAGTGTCCTGTTGACAGACAAACCAAGTCTTCACATAGCACTCTATGTCATCTCGCATGTGTGGCCAATAGTAGACTGATTCAACCAAGGCCCTAGTGTGATGTTGGCCTGGATAACCAGCCCATATTGTATCATGACTCTTCCTTATGATCTACCGTCTGATGTCTCCAATTAGGCACATAGACCCGCCGACCCGTGGTAAGTAATAAGCCATCTTCTACCCAAAAATGTCTCGTCTTGTCCTGTTTGGCTTACTCGATAAGTTGTTTAGCTGCTGGACATGCCTTTTTTTATAGCCTCACAAATGTCCCAAGTTGCTGAAGTGATGGCAGCAAGCTTGACTTTCCAGCTCAAGGCATCAGCTACAACATTACCTTTGCTCGGCTTGTACTCTAGCACATAATCAAACTCGGCCAAGAAGTCTTTCCACCTAGCCTATTTTGGTGTGAGCTTCTTCAGCGTCTGAAAGTAATTAGTAGTCACATTGTCAGTCTTGACCACAAACCTAGACCCGAGCAGATAATGTATTCATGTACGAAGGTAATGCACAATTGCAGTCATTTCCTTCTATTGGACTATGTAACGCTGCTCCGTTTCATTTAACTTGCGGCTCTAAAATACTATGGGATAATTATCCTGCATCGGGACACCCCCAATGGCGAAGTCTGAGGCATCTATGTGCCCCTCAAATGTTTTGGCAAAGTCAGGTAATGCCAAGACCGGCTCCTCTATTACAGCTGCCTTAAGGCCTTCAAACGCCTTTTGACAATGCTCCGTCCAAACCCACAGATTGTTCTTCTTTAGCAACTCGGTCAATGGTGTCACACCTCCTTTTGGAGCTACCGCACCCAGCGAAGGGCATGGTAGAGGGAGTTTTTCCAATTAAAGGACAATCAAAACGGGATCCATTTATTAAGAGATTCAGAGTCGCCACTTGGGAGATTTATTGTGTCCCAAGTCACCGATTTGAATCCCGAATTGAGAAAAGGTTTGACTCTATTTAACAGTCCGCGAACCAGAAATCTGGATAAGGAATTCTATTAACCCGGGAGAAGGTGTTAGGCATTCCCGAGTTTCGTGGTTCTAGCACGGTTGCTCAACTGTCATATTTGGCTTAACTATCTGATTTTTATATCATGCTTTTAACTTATGTGCAAATTTTAACTTTCAACTGCTTTTGATTATTATTATTTTATAAGAATTGCAACGTAACAAAAATGTATCTCGAACCACGTCGTACCAGTACGCCCGTGGTTGTCAACACATTTTGACTAAGCCGAGATTTGGATTTGGGTCACATAAATGTGCACCCGAGTTTAAGAAGATAAATTTATTAAATATGCGCCTAAAGCAACTACGCGTTTGGACTTTGCGAGGGCCATGGAATTTTGTTAAATGGCACACATCGAATTCTAAGGTTGAGTTAAAGCTAATTAAAACGAGGGCCACACATTTGTCATTTTATTAATTAAAGGGCAAACCTAAAGCAACTATGATTTTCTACATTTTTTGTGTCTAGTAATGAAAAGCAAGTCTTAATTGATCAATATTAATAAATTTTGGGCCCCGAGTTCAAGTCCAGATTCAAACATAAGAAGGAACCTCTTAATTTGAACCCGCTACCTAATTCAAAGCCCAAACTTGTTACAAAATCAATCTCATTAACCTAGGTGCGAATGCAAACCTTTAGCAGTTTCTTTTGGGCTTCAAGCATGGCCAAGAAAGAAAGACCGGATAGTTAATTCCAAATTGGACCATGCACGGATGAATGCGGGCCCAAACTTAGCACTTGGGACTTAGAGATTTGCAACTAGGTGACTTATTTCGAACTTATATAGATTATTTCACTCCAATCAGATTTGATTTTAATTCCCAAATCCAGCTCCCTTTATCTAGTCATCCAGTAGTTAAATTTCATTTATCACTAAAAGTGCTAAAACTGGAAAATATTACTTGAAATGAGCAGACCAATCGTGAATTTAGATGTCCTGTGTATCTATTGAACAATTCAATTATATAATTCAATCATCACCTTCAAATCATAACCAATGTTACTATTTATAATTTCTGGCAAGGTACTAGTTTCAGCTATACATAATCATGCTAACAGTCCAACTCCAAAGCACAATAACTCAATTCAACCTTTGAATCAATAAGCAACATTCGTATTCAACTGAGTGGAAGAGGAAAGATATGAGAGATCTGAGAATAAGCCTACCTAAACTAATTTACTGGATCAAAATAGATAAAATATATTAACTCACATTCATTGTTTATGTCAGTAAAAATCGATGCATATCAGTTAGCACATCTAACTATCTATCAACACACATAGAATATGAATATAAGATCTCCGTTTCAACAGCTACACCAAGGTAATTTTGAGATGTGTACCTTACAGCTTTCTATCCCTATATGCCTTTCAACTCCCTTTTTTACATTAAGCATTGTTACCATCACCCATAGAACAGACTTGTACAATCATCAATTAGTGCGAAACGTAACATGCAAAATATTAGACTTATATCCGTAATTGATTGACCTCATATATACAAAGAACTCAACATATAACTCATGGGTTTTCAAATATGATTTTACACTACAATTACGCCTACAACCCTTCGAACATTTGTGAACTTATATGTAAACATGGACATCACAAAGCTAAAATGCCCTAGAAATCAATAAACCAAATCCCAGGGTGGTGTACTAAGACTCTAAATGGTGAGGTTCACAGGGTAGTTCTTCTCATGGGGCTTTAACTGACGAGAAGCGTATGCAATAACTTTACCCTCCTACATCAATACACAATCGATCCCAATTCTCGAAGCATCGCAATACACCGTATAAAACCCAGAAGCTGATGGCAATACAAGTATCGGAGCTGTGGTCAAGGCCGACTTGAGCTTCTGGAAGCTCTCATCGCTTTCATCAGACCACACAAATGGAGCATTCTTCTATGTCAACTTTGTCAAAGGTGAAGCAATAGACGAAAAAACCCTGAACAAACCTGCGGTAATAGCCTGCCAAACCGAGGAAACTCCGGATCTCAGTGGATGAGGACGGCCTGGGCCAATTATGCACCGCCTCAACTTTCTGTGGGTCAACCCGAATACCATCGCTAGACACTATATGTCCCAAAAAAGTCACAGTATCAAGCCAGAACTCACACTTAGAAAATTTCGCGTAAAGCTTTTCCTCTCTCAATCTCTGCAATACCACCCTCAAGTGCTGTGCGTGCTCCCCCAGGCTGTGCGAGTACACCAGGATATCATCAATAAATACGATTACAAAATAATCCAGATACGGCCGAAATACATTGTTCATCAAGTGCATGAATATGGCTGGGGCATTAGTCAGCCCAAAGGACATCACCAGAAATTCATAGTGCCCATATCTCATTCTGAAAGCTGTCTTCATAATGTCTGAATCCCTAATCTTCAACTGGTGATAACTCGATCGAAGGTCAATCTTAAAGAATACCCTTTCTCCCTGAAGCTGATCAAACAAGTCCTCAATACGAGGTAATGGGTACTTATTCTTTACTGTTACCTTGTTCAACTGCTTGTAATCAATACACATTCTCATTGTGCCGTCTTTCTTCTTTACGAATAATACCGGTGCACCCCAAGGTGACATGCTCGGGCGAATGAACCTCTTATCTAAGAGTTCCTAAAGCTGTTCTTTCAACTCTTTTAACTCAGCTGCTGCCATGCGGTAGGGAGGAATAGAAATAGGCTGAGTGCCCGGTACCAAGTCAATAACGAAATCGATGTCTCTGTCTGGCGGCATGCCCGGCAGGTCTGCTGGAAATACATCGAGGAAATCCCTCACAATGGGGACCGAATCAAGATTGGGAGTCTCAGCCTCAACATCTCTAATGAAAGCCAAATAAGATAAACAGCCCTTCCCAATCATTCATTGAGATTTTAAGAAGGAAATTACTCGGTCGGATACATAATCAGTCACACCTCGCCACTCGATCCTCGGATTACCTGGAATAGCTAATATGATTGTCTTGGCATGACAATCCAGAATTGCATGGTAAGGAGATAACCAATCCATGCCTAGAATCATGTCGAAATCCACCATGCCCAATAATAATAAGTCAACTCGAGTCTCCAGACCCCCAATAATAACAAGGCAGGATTGGTATACATGATCCAAAATAACTGTATCACCTACCGGTGTAGACACATGCATGGACAAGGCAAGAATACTATGGGTCGTACCCAAATGATGTGCAAAATATGAAGATACATAGGAATAGGTAGATCCGGGATCAAATAAGACAGAAGCATCCCTGTGGCAGACTGAGATAATACCTGTGATGACTGCATCTGATGCACTAGCGTCTCTCCTATCTGGGTGAGCATAAAACCGAACCTGACCTCCGCCAGTATGATCCTCACCCCTAGGGCAACCTCTGGATACCTGACCACCACTCCTAGCTGACTGAGCGGGTGCTGAAGAAATAGGAGCAGAAAACGAAGGCCGATCCCTCTACTGAGACCGCTTACGGAGCAACTGGGGACACTCCCTCTTGATATGGCCTAACTCACCACACTCAAAACAACGGCCTGAAGTTGGAGAAAAGGACTATTGATAACCCCTCGCTGCAGATGAAGCCTGAGCTGAAGGAGTAGGAGCAGGAGCAGAGCTCTGAGCTAGAAGGACGCTCAGTGCGGGCTGGCTTTGCTGATGACCCTGCTGGCCATGATGACCCTGATAACCCTGATGGCCCTGACGACCACGGTCTAACGAAGCCCCACTAGACTCTACACGGCCTAACTGAGGAGATCTGAAGGAACGACCTATGCTGTGCTGAGACTTGCCCCTAGACGGAGCACCACTGTAACTACCTGCACCACGAGGCCTCTTAGCCTTCCTCTCCTCACGCTCTCGACGGCGGTCTATCTCAATCTGACGAGTCGCATCAACCACCTCCTCAAATGTAACTATTGTATCGCTCTCTCTAGTTATCAATATGCGAATAGGATAATTGAGACCATCCACGAATCTTCTAATCCGCTCACGGTCTATCGGAATCATCCATATGGCATGCCAAGCTAGCTGTGTAAACCTCAACTCGTACTAAGTCACTGTCATATCTCCCTACTTCAACCACTCGAACTACCGATGCAGCTCCTCCCTCTGAGACTGGGGCACATACTTCTCTAGAAATACCATGGAGAACTGCTGCCAAGTGAGGGTCGCTGCCCCAATAGGCCTACGCCTCTCGAAATCCTCCCACCAATGAAATGCTAGTCCTGTGAACTGGAAGGTAGTGAAAGCAACACCGCTAGACTCCAGAATACCCGCAGTATGAAGCATACGCTAGCACTTATCCAAAAAATCCTGGGCATCCTCGCCCTCAACAACGGTGAACGCCGGAGGCTGTAGTATCCCGAACCTCTCCAACCGATGCTGCTCGTCATTAGGCATAGGTGGGACCACATGAAATGGGGCTGGTGCGACTGGTGCAGACGGCTAAACTGGATGAGCTGGAGCTGCCTCAGGTGCCTGTAAGCCCTGAACTACCAACTCTGGTGTGCGAGCAACGGGGGTCTGATTTCCTCCCACTGCTTGTGAAGAAGCTGCTACAGTAGAGGCCGCAACCACCTGAGCTAAGCAAGTACACACCGATAGGATATGTGCTAAGGTCTCCTGAAGACCCGGTATCTCAATAGACACTGCCGGTGCTTGAACCTGAGCTGCTGGGATGCCCGCAGCTGGGACCTGATCTTGAACCTGGTCCACTGGTGTTAGGATCTGACCTTGAGTCTGGTCAGCTGGTGGGTCAGCAGGTGCTGTCGCTACTGCCCTGCCTCTGCCACGACCACTGCCTCTGGGTGCCACTGGTGGTTGTCCACCACGTCCGTTAGCATGGGTTGTCACCATCTACGAGAGAATAGAATATGAAAAAATTTAGTTTCACGATAACACAAACCGCACAATATGAATCCAAGAAAGTGAAGTGTTTCTTAAAGTTCTGCAGCCTCCCGAGGATAGATACGGATGTCTATGTACTGATCCGCGAGAGCCTACCAAACCGGCTCATGACTCGCGAGGCCTAGGAACCTAAACTCTAACAAGAACTTGTCACGACCCAAACCCGGTCATTATGGCACCCAACCCTAAAGCTAGGCAAGCCAGACCAGTTGTTTTCACATTTAAAGACAAGTCCCAAAAGGACGAATTCAAGAAGAATATATTTGAGTTAATAATAATACTCCAACGATAATAGTAGAATAAAAATATTAAGAAGTGTGAACACCGAAAATAACACTCCCAAAAGATCTGGGGTCACGAGTCTAGAGCCTCTAAGCAAAAACTGAATAGTAATAGGAATACTGAACAAAATACTCAAGTCTGGAAGTATATAGAAATAAACTGAAATAAAGAGAGAAGCTAGGTCCTGCGAACGCCAGCAGCTACCTCAGCAACTCGAGTACTCTAAAATAAACTGGACTGCTCGTCTAACCCTCATGCGTACCTGAATTTGCACACAAAGGTGTATTGAGTAGGGGTGAGTACTAAGTACTCAGTGAGTAAAAAGTATATAAAATAGCTGAAAGCAGAAAATCCACAGAATACCACAGAGCAAAGCTAAAACTATAGTCCGATACCTACCACGAACTAACAACAATAGCAAACCATAGATAACACAAGTAATTTACAAACAAGAATGCAATGCAATGCACATGACCGCTACGGCGTATAGCCCGATCCATTTAACGTCGACGCTCACCGGGGGTGTGTACAGACTCCGTGGGGGCTCTTTCAGCCCAAGCGTAATATTCATATCATCCGCTGCGGCGTGCAGCCTGATCCATACACAGTCCATATCATGCATATTAGTCACACAACAGTTCAGTTTATTTATTTCCAGGTTCTGGTTCATTAACAATGAAAAATACTTTAATTTTTTTTTCAAGAATAGGTGACTTAGCATTTCATAATAGTGATTTAAAGCCAGGTCTGAGATCAATGATTTTACAAATCATGATATCACATAGATATCTATCCCCTAAGGATACTACATATCGGCACAAGGCACCAAACATGGCTTATAGCCCACATATATACTTAACACAATGTGCATTTCAACCGTCTATATGATATTATTCTTGTTCGGGATGGACCAAGTCACAATCCCCAGTCATCCCACACCTGCCATGGGGTGCGAGTCCCGCCCTAAGTAGCATCACAATGTGATAAGCCAGGGTTTCTAACCCTCAAGCTATCATATACACTAACTACTCACCTCTAACCGGTCGTGGACTAGTCCACGAGTCGAATTTGCCGCCTCATGCGTCGAATCTTGTCAAAACCATAGCAAATACATAAATATGGGTCAAAGAAACATAACCCAATCAAAATTACTCAAAAAAGGCAACAATTCACAAAGTTGGTAAAATCCGAGCCTCGGGCCCACTTCTAACAAAATTTCAAAAATTATACCAACGAATTTCTAGTCTAGCCACGAGCCCGTACATATAAAATTTATCAAAATCAGAGTTCAAATGCCCTTTCAAAACCCAAAAATTCATTTTTATAATTTTAGGCCCTAGCACAAATTCTATCCAATTTCATGAATTTTGGTGTTGATTCTAGCATAAAATCATATTTTTGAGTCAAGAAACTTACCTCCAGCGATTACCCGTTGATTTCTCTCTTCAAATCGCTCAAAACCCTCCCTTGACGAAGTAAAAATGGTGAAAATTATGAGGGTTCGCGTCTAAAACTTTTTTAACTTAACGGTTCTGTCA
Organism: Nicotiana noctiflora; assembly: GCA_032618575.1. NCBI lineage: Eukaryota > Viridiplantae > Streptophyta > Magnoliopsida > Solanales > Solanaceae > Nicotiana > Nicotiana noctiflora. The sequence goes on along the minus strand of JASVEL010000389.1, from coordinate 143,957 downwards.
CTGACGCCTTCTTCTATGCGATCTTAATGCCTCTATGCGATCGCATAGGGTAAACTTTTCCAGGCCCTTTTTCCTTCTATGCGATCGCAATGCATTGTATGCGATTGCACTGTTCAAAATTCTAAGTGTATGCCATCGCACTGCCCTCTATGCGATCGTATAGAGCATTTTTCTGGGCTCCAAATTCCCTTCTATGCGATCGTATTAACCCCTATGCGATCGCACAGTTCAACTTCCCCAACCTATGCGATCGCACTTGACTCTATATGATCGCATAGAGTAAAAATCCACCCCTCTCCAGATCTTCTATGCTATCGCAATGCCTCTATACGATCGCATAAAACAACATCTGATTGCAATACTTCTGCTGCAACACCATGTTCAAGATTTGCCCGTTGGCCAGCCGAATTCACCCCGAGACCCTCGGGACCCCAACAACATGTATAGATATGTTATATTACTTCATTAAAACTTGTTCGCAACATATAAACACAATTATAAACATCGAAATCATCAAATTCTCACGGATTCAAGCCTAAGTTTAACTAAAACTTTCGAAACTAATATTCGATCTAAAACCCGACCTAAACACCGTCGAATGATCTGAAATTTTGCACGCATATCCAAAATCACCTAACGGAGCTACTGCAACTCTCGTAATTTTATTCCGAGCCCCGGATAAAAATCTTGTCTACCATCCAGAATTCGCCAAAATTCAACCTTAGCCAATTCAAGCCTAAATCTAAACCGGACCTCCGAATTCGATTCTGATTGCTCTCCTAAGTCATAAATCATCCCCCAAAACTAGTTAAATCATCAGAAATTCATTCCGAGCTTTATAACTCATCGTTCAACATCCGATTGACTTTTTCAAACTAACCTTCCCATAAAGAGGATTATTGCCTCATTTCTAACCGGATTCTATCCGATTTGCTTCTAACTCTCCAAACACATATAAATGAATATATTAAAGTATAAAATGGAGATAACGAGGTGGTAACTCCCGTAATGGCGGGTCGAGTCATTACAAATACTTTATATTAGAATCTCCCAATTTGATCCACTTAGTTCTTGCTTTTTGCCTTAACACACTTTCTTCGATAAGGGACCATTTTTTAAGTTCTACAATATATTTTTCTTTTCTTCAATCAGAGTGTCCTTACAAGTTGTATTTGTCTTTTGATGTACCTCCTATAAGCTTGTTCTAGATTGTTCAATATTCATACTAATGGTTCTATAATGCTCAGTGTTTAGGGTCTTGAACAAATGTCTTAACCTTTTCAGTTTTACCCAAATGTGCTTCATTTGTCCTCTGTGAAAGATTCATTCCAAATTCTTTCTATAATAGATATAAAGCTTTCATGATCTGCCCAGACATTAAAGAATCTAAAAGGTGTTTTACAAGGTTTAGGAGCCGTGTGAAGAGTTAATAACATTGGACTATGATCAGATATGAATGGCAACCCATATTCAGTAGTCACATGACCTCACTACATCATCCACTCATAATTGCCAAAAGCTCTGTCAATCCTGTTGCTGATCCTTTTTACACCATGTTGCTTATTAGACCATGTATAATAGTTACCTGTCCATGCTAGTTCATTTAGGGTTAGAGTAGCTATACAATCAGCAAAGTCCTGTACTTCTGTGTATGTAATAGGGTTGCCCATCAGGCTGTCGTTAGTATATATGACTACATTGAAATCCTCACATAACAACCTTAGCTTTGTGTTTCCTGTTCAATGTCCTTCAAACCATTCCATAATTGCTTCATGTTCTCAATGGTATTGTAACCATATATAACTGTAATTGCACAATCAATTATTCCCACCCTATCTTGTACCAAACAGTGTATGAATTGAGCTGCTACACTTAGGATAGTAACATTATACCATTGAGAGTCCCAGGTAAACCATATCCTCCCATTTGAGGCATCCTGGTAGTTGGTAGCATAGTTTTAACCTGGCAGTATACTTGATATGATTTACTAGCATTATGTTCCTTAACTCTTATTATCACTATAACTGCTAGCTTTATTCTTTGGCTACTAATATATTTTTTTAACTCTGTTTGTTTATACCGCTTATTCACCCCTCTAATATTCCAAAATATCCACTTCATCATCAAGTTATTCTACCTCTACCTTTATCAGAAGGTACACTACTAGTACACCACGGTCCCTTATTCAATGGTCCAAAAGAATTCCTTATAGTAATGGATGATAATACTAGAAAGTTTGTCATTGGTTTTTCCACTATACAATGTTGCCGTGAGGTTGTTTGTATGTTAACCTACTGGACATTTGCCTGATCCATCATTGACTGAACATTCTCCTTGTCTACAATTTCGCTTTGACTGAATATCTAAGATACTTTCTACTGTAGGCTAGCCTCCCCTGCTTGACTAGCCCCTTTTTTCACTGAGCCTTTGATTCTCCATTCCATTGGTACTTTCTTTGCTTCTCATCTTTTGCCTTGTTGCTTATTTTGTTGTTTGTATTCTTTTTGTTCCATACCTTATCTATATCCAACCACTAAGCATTTCTAGCAAAATTCAGGTTTCCAGTCATACCTAATATCTTATAGGAATGTCTTTCCATTAGGGTCCATTACCTTTATCTCAATAGGCAATTCTCTCGTAATGTTTACTTCTATCAGCATCCTTGCAAATGATACTCTCTTTTTCTTTGCAATATATTTATCTGCATATTTTAGAGTACCTATTGCACCAGCCATTCTACTCAAAGAATTATGACCCCAGCAATTCATTGGAAGATAAGAAAATTGTCCCCATAAGAGAATTGTAGTGGGAAATTCCTCCTTGAAATCAAACTCTGGTGTCCACTGCTTCAATTTGATAGGTCTATTGTTGAATGAGTAAGGTCCATAATAGATAATTTCTTTTATATCATCAATAGTTTGGAATTTGATGATATAGTACCATTCCTCGTGTAAATATAGATCCGGTTCCACCATGTTTGCCCAATGAACCTTTTCATAGCATTATATCCTGGAGAATCCCCAATTATATATGCTATTACCGCACTCCTCCATTTTCCTGTTTCCAGATCTACCTTCATTTTGTCTAATTGAACCACAACTTGGTCATCTATAATTTGTGGTGGTATGTATGTTAAGGACATACCATTTTCCGCTGCTCAATTCCTCTGAAATAGGTTTGTCCATACTTTTCCTTGCTTAATAGTTGCTTCATTTGGTTGATTATTCTCCATTAGCATCATTTCACTAGCTGCATGTACTGTTGTCACTATTCCATTGCTTGAGCCAGGTATCTCCTCATTTTCATATTAGATCTGTGCCTCTTCAGGGCTACTAGCTGTCACCGGAGTACTCAGATCAAGCCTACCCATTGATAATGATTTAGCTTTACAGCTTGCACCTTGTTCTACCCTTGGTGTAGCTACTTTATCTTGTAAAATTTCTTTAGCTTGAATTCAAATTCCCACAGAGCTACCATAGATAGCTATGAGGTTCTTCATTGGCTTTCCTCGACCCTGTCCTCGTCCCATACCTTTGCCATTCGCTTCGCCATGGAATACCAAACAACGCACGTTAACTATTATGCGCCGAAAGCATGAGCGAAGAGAGAGGAAATTCTGTGGTATATTTGCAAACGACAATTTCCTTGCGACAATCTCCTTATAACCAAATGAGCATTTTACTATAAAGTTACCAAGACGTAACTATTCGATAAAATAATATGTATATGACATTCCATTTTTTTTGTTATGAAGGAAACTACATGGCATAACTGCTAAAAGGTGTAGCTCCTACTAACAAAATATTTATTCATAAAAAATAAGTGTTTCTCAAAAATCGAAAATTCCTTGTATTATTGGAGTATAAATTTACGGCCAAAAATTTCCTCGTAATAAGAATAAAACAGTCAATCAATCAACATCAACCACGAGAATAGAAGAATTTAAACTCATATATTACAATTTTCATTATGATTGTTTTCAATTATAATCGTAAAGTCACCTTTTAGATAGTGATAAAAGAAAACAATGAAATGAATGTCATTTTAAAGTTCATTCAAGCGCATCATGTCACCGGACAAATCGTAAGAACTAGCACCATTTTTGCAAAATTTTACTCGTATATGTGAAGCTTTTGAAACTTTTGAAAATATGTCTTGGAGTAAAAACACATAGGGCCCGTTTGGACAAAAAAGTTTTTTTTTTTTTAAAAAACATTTATTTCACCTTTTTCAGAGTAAGTGTTTGGCAACAAAAAAAATCGCTCTAAATTGAATTTCAGAAATTTTCGAAATTTAGAAAACTTCAAAAAGTTATTTTCCAAAATTTTCACTTCAAAATACTCAAAAAAATTAAAAAATAACTTTAAATTGTATTTATGTTCAAACACAACTCTAATTTTCAAATATCCATTTCAAGTTGAAAAAAATACTCTACTTATTTTCGAAATTTACAATTCTTATGTCCAACGGTCCACTTAGAGCCCTGTCTTTAGGTAGACACATAATATTTAAAAATATTGTATTATCATACGCCCAATTACTCATTGGGTATTCACATCTATACCCGTTTTTTGGGTCACGTTTTAACTTGTGTTTGTTTTGTAAAAACATTTACAAGCGTACCCATTTTTTTCACATAACTTCGGCATACGGGGCTGAAGTAACAAAGACAGTCACGTAAAACTTCGGCATTCTTGTAGAGGAGACTGAAGTAGCAAGTGTGCTGAACCAAGTGTGCTGAAGTTTTTGTTTGTAATTGCTGAACTTAAGCATAGTAGCTGAAGTTTTGTTTACTATTTACTGAAGTTAATGTTTGTAATTGCTTAAGTTTTTGTTTTTATAATTAGCGTTAGCTGAAGTTTTTATTTTTGTAACTGGCAAACTTCAGCTCTAGATCTGAAATTTTTGTTTGGTAACTAGCAAACTTCAGCTCTTAAGCTAAAGTTTTTATTTTTTTTAACTGGTAAACTTCAGCACCGATTACTAGTCCTATCACGATCCCCGTTCCAAATCCGAAGAATCCCAATATTGTGCTTATGAATCCCATGTCAAAATCTTCTGCAAGGATACATAACAGTCATTTTTGCTTTTACATTCCTACGTATAATGAAAGCAAAGATCTTTAGAAGTAGTTACCAGAATTAAGGGAAAGTCTCACCACCAAATATTAGCAAACTGGGGGGGTCGAAAATTTCTGAGATTTAGAGGTACATGAAGATGAAATATTTTATTAACATAATCAAGATTCAGAAGAAGAATAGATCGAGAATTGAGGGCGGATATAACTTTGAGAAGAAAGAGGAGAAAGTGGCTGAAATTGTTTAAGAAATGGGTGCAAGTTAAAAAAATAATTAAAAATAAATATATGTTAAATGAGTCGACCAAATAAAGCGTCCCGTGCAATAGTTTTTTTTTTGGGACCAATGGTCAATAGTTCTTAATCTTCAAGCACACGATACAAAATATTTTAAATGTAAATAACAAACATAACTTCATTTTGTTTTATGTTAGTAGTGTTTAACTAGGAACAAAGTTTAATATGTTACTTTATATATCAGTAATGATACAATAAAATATTAAATTGTTATTAGTTTAAAAGAGAGTAAATATCACATTAAAGCTAATGAGTGAATAATTTAATACAAACTTAAAAGAGGCCCGTTTGGCCATAAAAAGAATTTTAATTTTTTTATAAATTTTTTTTGAAAAATAGTATTTGGTAATAAAATTTTTAATTTTTATTTGAAGATGAATTTTGTAATTTTTTAAAAATATGAAAAACTTCCAAAAAGCTATTTTTCAAAATTTTAATTTCAATCAATCATAAAAATTCAAAAACAACCCAAAATTATTTATGTCCCAATATAACTATAATTTTCAAATACCATTTTCATTTTAAAAACGACTTCATTTTTTTCTGGTTACAATTCTTATGTCCAAACGCCCACTTAAGTTCTTCAATTTTGTGAAAGATGAAACTTTTTTGGGCCAAAATTCTGTTCAAGTCAAATTTAATAAAGGTTTATCCAAAAACATGTTCACCTTATTTTCCTTCCAAACGAAGCATTTTGAGACGTGTTAAAATGAAATTAAAAAAAAAATCACATAATTTAAGGAAAAAGATAAAAAGGAAAAGAAAGGAAAAACAAGGACCCCTCTTCTTCGTATCTTGGTCTCATCATCGACGAGAAAAGACCAACTTTATCGGAGCCCTAAATTTTCTCATCTCTTCAATCCGCTCTCTCTCCATCAAAATCATGGTTAGTCGATACTATTTTTTCTCCTTTAACTCTTTGCGTAAATGTAAAATTTATCTATAAAGAGCTACTACTTCGATCTGTTTAAGGATATGCATAATAGGCACGATTTCTATCCTTAATTATGAAATTTCCCAGTTAGGTTTCCGATTGCTTAAAGTTTTATGGATCTGGTTTCAGTTTATGCAATAGATTGATGAATATTTGGTGGTTTATTATGACACCTTTTTTTTGCTTGTGAGATTTTTTTGATAGGCATTAAGCTTTATGCTATGAACTATGAAGTCAGCTTGTGAGATTTCTAAAATCCAGCTTTAGATCTTTGTTTCAGTAGCCACTTGGTTGTGGTGATTTTTTTAAGTATTTAACTCAAGGGTTTGGTGTAGCTAGTACTGGAAATGGATAAAATTTGGAAGTATCCGCCCGTATTATCTGATAAAAAATGGGTTGGATACCCGATTTATTAAAATTGTCTCAAATATGGATCAACCCATATTAGCTGATGATAAAAAATGGGTTGGATACCTGATTTATTATAAGTGAGTCAAATATGGATCAACCCATATTATCCGCTAAAAAAAAGGATAATTGGCAGGTAAAAAATGGTTTCGTGCAGTGATGCGTACCAATTCATTGCTTGAGTTAACCAAGTCACGAAGGGCATACAGCAATCACAGTTGTCTTATAAAAATAAATCATTTAATTTCTATAGTTCTACTCCCAAATAAAATACCGCAACTATAAATGTACTATTTCCTTTCAGTTTTTCCTTAATTTTGATTTAACAAATAGATCTTTAAAATCTCTATATTTTTTTATGGAAATGAGTATAAATTGAATTATGCTCATAGGTCAATATCATTTATGCAAAATTCGTTGTACTGTCATACGAATGAATACCATTGTTACATATATTAGTTTTTATTTATTGATACATGGATATGTATTCATGTGTGCTACCAGAAATTACAATTTAAGATTTTGATCACTAACCATCTGTTCCTCCTTTGATGAGCAGCTTTGCTAATGTCTTATATGAGTTGTATTTCAGTTGTATTTTTGCAATCAAATCTTATGTTACTTTAACTGACTTGATTTTTGTAATGCTTTGTCAAGTATCAATATATCATGCAATGTGGAGTTGCTGGATTCCTTTGCTCTAAGTAACTTCGCTGAAAAGCATAATTGCATAAAGGAATGTCTCTGCTTTACTTGAATGATCTTTAACTGTCTTTTGTTCGACTGCATTGAACCTGCGGCTGCCGGCTGCAAACTTATGTAGTTTGCTGTTTGGACAAACATGTGCTGTTTTGACAACATATACTGAGGCTAGGAATTCTCCCAAAAGATGGTACTCTCTCCATTTCAGTATAAGACAAGTAAACCACAAATTTCAAAAGTTCTACGGTCACACCAGTGGTATGGCTTATTTAATGCCACATATTTCGAAAGGCCTGTCCTGCATGCACAGTCTTCCCGTGTGGGTTTGACTATGTAACTTTTCTTCCCGTGTGGGTTTGATTATGTAACGTTTCTATGTCTAGGCATGTAGATATTATCCTTGGTAGGACTTACTGCCTATTTGAAAGTTTAGGGTATATCTCAGGTTCCAAAATAGGAGATGTCGAGAGATAAAATCTACGGTTTGTTGGATAAATTTCTTGCTCGGATAGGTGCTATAAATCTCCATTTGAACTATATTTGTTTGAAGTTAAAAAATGAATATTTATGAATTTCACTTGGAAAAAGAATTGCTATCTTGTGAGTTAAAATCATTATTTCACTTGAAATACTTCTCAAACTAGTTTTTCAACGTTAGATTCTATATTTAAAGCTGAACTTGAAATAATTGACAAATTGTAAAACAGACATTGATTTGCAAATCATGTGTCCCCAAACACTTACTAAGTTTCTACCTGTGCTTAATTCTGTTGTTTTACTTTTTATGAGGTTCGAATAAAAAAGAATCTATAGCTTTATTCTGACTTCAAATTTTTGGAACAACATTGGCCTTGACTGTACGATATTTTCTGGTGCTGGAACACTTGTACCTTGGAAGTTACATTTGAAATTTGTATTAATTTCATTGATGTGATAGTAAGGTCTCACAGGTTGATGCCTCTGTCTCCCCTTTTTTTTGGTTTCTCCTCTCTCTAGGTGGTAACGAGAAACTAATTCCAAATTAGCCTCAGCTTCTATGGCAATTTCGATATCTACTTGTGGACGAGTTTTTTCTGCCATCTTCATGTTTTGTAACTATGAAAAAAGTAAAAGAGAAAGAAAATGAAATCATGTTTTGACTTATGTATTGTGGTTTTTTTTACTAACGTTAAAAAAAGTTACTTATTCTGCTCTTTTGAGGTAGAAGAATTGAAGAATGACCAACCTAATTTTGGTTATGTTGGAAATGCAATTGCTATCTCTCTCTCTCTTCTATGTGTTTTCTTCACAACCATTTGATGGAGGACTTTTAAGTGGGAATTGTAAATTCTAGAAGATATGAATAAGTCTTGAAAAATCTGAAATACTGGAGGCTTTGCGTCCTTTCTTTGCTCTTCTATTTGTTGATTCTTTTTTTATTAAGGGGAGAAATATCTGGAAGAGTGATTAGACTGGTTGGATAATTTTAACCTAATGATTCATAGGCGCAATACAAACTTGTTGATCTAGATAGGGTATTTATCCCATTATTATTCCCTGTATTTCTGTTCAATGTATTGCCTTATATTACGTTTGGGGTAATGTTGTATATTGTACCAAACTCTAGGCTAACGCAGCATCAGGGATGGCTGTGCATGATGATTGCAAGCTGAAGTTTTTAGAGTTGAAGGCAAAAAGAACTCACCGGTTCATCATCTATAAGATTGAAGAGAAGCAAAAGCAAGTTGTTGTGGAAAAGCTTGGTGAACCAACTGAAAGTTATGAGGATTTTACCGCAGGCCTCCCTGCTGATGAGTGTCGATATGCTGTCTACGACTTTGATTTCACAACTGAAGAAAACGTCCAGAAGAGCAGAATATTCTTCATTGCTTGGTAATTTCTTGTTATATATAGTAAATCTTACCATTCTCCACAAAAAAAAAAAAAAATAGTGATTTAGACTTAGATCATTTTACGGAAGAGGAGCCTTGGTGTAACTGGTAAAGTTGCTGCCATGTGACCATGCAGTCACGGGTTCGAGCCGTAGATACAGCCTCTGCATTTGGGAAAGACTGCATACAATAGAATCTTGTGGTCCGGCCCTTTCCCGGACCCCGTGCATAGCGGGAGCTTAGTGCACCGGGCTGCTCTTTAGACTTCCATTGTTCCCCTGTTACTCTTTGCCAGCTGGCATGACTTTTTCTGTGTCTTGTTGAATCAATTGTTAAAGGTCACCTGACACTGCAAGAGTGAGAAGCAAGATGATTTATGCAAGCTCCAAAGACAGGTTCAAGAGAGAGCTCGACGGCTTCCAGGTAGAGCTGCAAGCAACTGATCCTACAGAGATGGGGCTTGATGTTTTCAGAAGCCGAGTTGGTGGAATTGAATGTTGAGTGCATGAGTTTCTTTCTTATGCTAAGTGATTATATTTTCTGGGGAAGTAGAACGTGGTTAGTTATACTATTGGCTTGTCGTTCGCGTTCATCTTACTCTTTTTAAGTCTCTTCTTCTCAGAGAACTTCCAATACTCTTTAATATGTTATATTGTTACTCATGAAGTCAAGGGGCTACTTTGTTATTTTGAGTTTTAGTTCATCTTGCTCCTTTTAACTTCTCAGAGAACTTCAGTAATCTTTTATATATGTTTGTTACTCATGAAATCAAGGAACATCTTCTCATTTTGTGCATCATCATTTTGTAACAATAATTTGACTTGTTCTTCCACTTAATTTGAAAATTTTATTTGTTGTGCATTCTCAAAAATATTTGATATTTAATTTGTCGAAACTAAAATTAGCTGACTATAATTATTTGAGTTTGTCTATATCATAACATGTAGGCTATGGGGCCTTACCAACTGGCAAAACTCGAGTGTCCAGATTCTTGAAATGCTATTCTCTCTGTCTGATTGTAAAATAATACTCTTGTATCTAATTTTACTCTTACATAGGTGGTTTTTGTAGCTTGGATTTACGTTTGCATTTATTCCATTAAATTGTGATATGCCTTGGCTGTATTGATCATTTCATCCAGGGAAGGGCACTATGCAACTGTAGATTATGTCTTTCTGGTAAAACATCATTAAACCTTACCCTTTATCTCTGATATTGTGGATCTGTTTGCCTATGATACTGGAAGTTTGGGGAGGGCCAATAAAATAGGTGAAAATCCAATGGAGACGAAAAAATTTCTTTCCATCCGTGCCTTGATGAACATAATTATTAATTATATGTGTTGATGGAAGGTAGCAAGTGGCGAGCAAATTAATTGAGGTACGCGCAAGCGGACTTTGATATTTTCCCAAAATCATAATCGACTGTCATTGCATCACTATTCTTTTGAAAAACATATAGTGCAAATTTAAAATAAATATTACAATTAATTAAAGTACTTCAATTAAGGTAAGTATATATGATTTGAACATAAGGCAAATAAGTGCATACACCTAATGCAAATGATGTCCATTCGTGCCTATGTGCGAACATTTTATTCTTTCGCGACAGTTTTCATATGGGTAATTACACATTTCTACCTTAGTTTCTTCCAATAATAAAAATTAAAACACGATGCTAAAGAATTCTTTTAATGATTTTAAGCTTATATAATAGCTTAAAATCATTAACAAAATCAGTTACTCTAAGCACCTGAAGCAATAAGGGGTCCATAGCTCAGTGGTAGAGCATTTGACTGCAGATCAAGAGGTCACCGGTTCGAACCCGGTTGGGCCCTTTAAATCACCTTTTTTGACTCAACTCTAGCGAACCTATTTTTGCAGTTGTTTTCATTTTTCTTATTGTTTTGACAAGATTTGTTAGTCAGCATGTTTGAAGAGTGAGCTACTATCAGTCAGGATGTATTCACTATTTTTGCTTCGTTAACAAACATCAACTAAAGAGTACAATGACTTTTTTAAAAGGAAATTTTTTTTTTCATATGAAAAAGGTGTTATTGTTGTACTAAAAAGCGTGTTTCTTCAAGGATAACCAGAATATGATAGTTGTATAGGGTCGTATTTGACCGATCACGTCTCCCGGTAAAAACGACCAATTGTAAATGCACGAATCCAGTTATATCATGCCTTTTTCATGCCTCATTCGCTTTCTTCCTAGCGACTCTTCACCGTTAGAGGGTTCCCCCACTGATTGCAGAGCCGGCGCCAACGATGCCGACTCCCACATAAAGTCATGGAGGTAACCCCCTATAAGGGAGCTGGAGAAAAATCCCCTTAAACAGACTCAACCAAAACGTCATGAGCGTCCAAAACGATGTTGGATTGTGCAGAAATGAAGACGGTCGCCTTCTTCCTCGAGGCGCCTCGACCTTTCACCCAAACAAGAAAAAAGGGTAAGTAAGCGGGGTCGCATGATTCACAACGCCAAAAATCGGGAATCTACCTGAAGAGACTTTGGGACCGTGACGCTGCATAAAGGCAGGCCAAGTGCGGGTCTCCTCTACGTAAGGTAGCACGTCGTCAACCCATCTCCTAAGATTGGAAACGGGTCGAGGCGGATGAGCCATAGCTGCAATATAAAAGTTAGAATCACAGCGGTCACAAACAACAAGGAAGGTAACAAACTATGATACTTACGTGTCGAATTCCACCTCTCCGGGAACCTGGCGGGATTGGAGACCAGGTGCTCGGTCTTAATTAAAAAATATTGGCGCCAAAATCCATGACTCGCCCGGTCATCGGTCTTGACCACTAATCCTCTGGTACCACAACCTCGTAGATGGTCTCTTAAATAACAGGCACTAAACTATTGAAGGAGGTGATGGACTGTAACCTCACATTCGGTCGACTCCGCGTACTTAGTCAGTAGAAGAAGCACCTTCAGGGTGTATGGCGTAAGTTGTGCCAGACAAATATTGTAGAACCGGCAAAACTCCTCTGCCAAGGGTAAAAGAGGATAGTTGTAACCAATCGCAAATGGATACTCATAAAAAGCGTAATATTCTCGGCCTATGAATATCCACATGATCCCCCTCCATCGGAATCATCTCTACATGAGCAGGTATGTTGTACTTCACTTGTAGGTCATCCAAGTGATTTTGTAACGACGGGGAGAGCTCTGAAGCCGGAACAGGAGAGTCCTTACTGAAGTCACCACGGGCTAAGGTACGTTGCGGCAGCAGCGCCTCGACGGTAAGAGAAGTCATGTCCTCTTCTTCTTCCGCCCTTCTACCATTAGAAGGCGGTGGCATGTTGAACAGGGCAGCCGTCGGAATCCTCCCATTGCCTCGGCGAGGTTTAGGCATGATTTCGATAAAGAAATGGTTATGCACAGAAACAACAAAGGAAAGGGAGATTCTCGATTAGGAGGAAACACACCGGAAGATGAAGATACAAACGAATGGGGGAATGCTTCTGCAAACGATCAAAAGTTTGAATCAAGTTAAACCTTCCCCTTATTTATAGAGTTGGAAGGCGCCAGAATCGAAGATGCAGGATTTGAACCAGCGCGGGAAACCAAGCGCCAGATTTGTTGGTCCCCTGCCCCGAGAATACACGCAATGATGACACCTGTGGACGTTGACATCGCACGGGAAAAGGCATTACGATTTGGGGATCTGACAGTCATAATGACAATTTCGTATCTGTCACGTCACAACCCATTGGTAAGGTCAAACTCTCCTAAAATGGATGCATTGATTCCACCCCTCGAGGATGCATCTCGTTGCAACCCCAATAAGCAGAGGGACTAACTGTATGGGGTCGAATTTGACTGATCACGTCTTCCAGTAAGCACGGCCAATTGTAAAGTTAAAAGGGCGGCTTGCGGGTGATGAGGGGACGACCTCATGACAACGCCGGCCCTTAGATAGCGTGTACTTTATTTTTGTCTTTCAAATATTTTAGATAAAGGTCATTCCCTATATAAAGGGGGGGAGAGATGTGTAAGGGGCATGGGGGGGGGGGAGATGTGTAAGGGGCATTGAACGATTATTGATAATACAAGATCTCTCTAATATTGTCTCTCTTTTCTCTCTCAAAAAATTGCATCTTTCAGTTTTCGAAGATTATGATCCTCTCCCTCTCCCCTTAACTTATATTATCGCTGCTCAGATTAACTACAAAGATTATCCTAGAGTTTATTATCTTCGACTACGATTTACCCCTTCATCTATATTGATCGATTTGCTTGAAAAGTATTCAATAATTTTTGAGTCAACAATAGCAATGTTTGTATGAGTTACTACAAAACCATTTTTAGAATTCGACATTTGAAAAGTACAAGAAATTTTAAGCATTTAACATAGTAAGAATTCGTGGAGACTAGGGTATAGTGTGCGGGGAAACTAAACATGCAAAATGCATCTGAACAAAATTGGCTTCATCCTGAGAAATATCTTTGGTAATGTACCAATATGATTTTCCTATACGTCTATAATATCCTATACAATTTTCTACTTCTCTACAAAGCTCTGATCTGTTGTCAAAGCTCTGATCTGTTGTCTTCTGCTGCTATTTGTATCTCTATTCAGATTTACACAATTCATTACCCTACCAAAAAGGTATCCTAAAATTTGCTTCAGGAAAGATATTAAACCAACTTGTCACTAAAGTTTAATGCCTTTTGCCCTTGCTGCTGCTTTTACAGATTCTGAATTTCCTTCAGCCTCCGATAACTTGAGATAAGACTTCCAAAGCACTAAAGAGAATGGATATATAGACAGAGCTCTCTTCAGCAATTTGACAGATAGGGACCGACAACCTGTAAGATCTTGCAAAATATCTGCAGCTTCTACCCATACATATTCTGGTGCCACAGGAACAGCCTGAAATAGTGCACTTATCAAGAGACAGCTTGCCCAAAAAGAGATGCTGCCCGGTACATTAGCAGTATTTGAGGTTCTGGTTAACTGCTTGCAGACAGTAATTGCCAGATGATAGTTGGAAGGAAGCACCAACATTAAGCTCTCAACCATGTCGACAAAATCAGTGACTTCATCTTTCTTTTCAGGTAAGAGAGATGGGCCATCCCACGCTTCAAGAACTGAGTTCACTATGTAAGGCTTCAACAGCACGGGACACAGCAAGTTGCCAACTAGCTGCCGGACTCTAGGCTTCTTGATTCTTTGGAGGAATTGCCTGGATAATGGCTCAGAGGTGGGGGAAGCACGTTTATCAGCCAAATAGCCACACAGAAGTTTCACTACTTGCCCATCATCGTGCAAATTATCTGCAGTCAAGAACAGGAGATGCTCTCTCACACAGTGACTATAATTCTCAGGAGAAGCAGCCTCCAATGCCTTATTAATGGCTAATTGAGCTTCAGTATAGTCATTTTGTAATAGTTTATAGATGGAACAGTTCAGCAGCCCAAATACAATATCGCTCTTGCTAGAATTGGAAAAGAGAGCAGCAATATCAGATACTGAAGCAGACTGCGGTGAAGACCGGGAGTTGTCACTATCTCCTGTTTCCAGACAACTATTTTTAGAATACCTGTGCTTCCATGAAGACTGGAACCATCGAACCATTAATTCCTCTGCAAAATCTCTTTTACAATCTTGGAGTGCACATTCAACATACTGGTTCCAAATACATTGCGCTCCAGGAACTTCATCATACCAGTTATCTAAAGCATCTTCAAAACCTTCAAAACTTCCATCTGTAAAATCATGCTCTACCCGAGCTAACATCAAAACGAGTTCTAGACATGATGGATACAACTTGACATATCTCTCTAACAAATTCCTACTACATTCTATACCCTCAAGCACCACTATACATCTAACGTGATTGACAGAAAACAGGTGTGCTGCCCTGAGATTTGCTTCATCTTCAAGTGACTCTCTGTCGATGTACAAAGCCAGAGAATCTACCGCTAATTCCATCAAAGAGACACCTCGTCGCTTCTCATCGGAGGTCAACTCGGCAGATGGCCAATCTATGGAAGAAAGTTCTTTCTGATATTCAAACTGCTGCACAATAGCATCAGGAAGTCTCCTGTACACAACCAAGTACACACAACAGAGCCAGAAAATACATTTATCAGAAATGGTTAAACATGTAATGATATCAGGAAGAGACGGTTTGAGTGGGTTATCAGATTTCTCTACTGTGGGATATAGCTCATTGATTTTCTCAATGGCTTTACCAACATTCTCAGACATGCATAGACAACTCATCATCTGCAAGAATATATCCAATATACAATCACTGGCACTGGCATTTACGTCAGATGTAGATGCATGGCGATACAAGACCAACAGTGCAGTATCATATGCAGCCAGCCTCTCCTCCAGCTGTGTTCGACTATTGATATAGAAAAGCCAGAGTTCGTAAGAGCCTTCACTGTGCTCAACCTGGATTACAGAATAAGAAGACTTATCAGTACATATGTTGATAATTTCCTGAATCAAACACAAACTTACAAGTTAAAGTAAGACCTT
The DNA here is from genome assembly GCA_032618575.1 of Nicotiana noctiflora. Lineage (NCBI taxonomy): Eukaryota > Viridiplantae > Streptophyta > Magnoliopsida > Solanales > Solanaceae > Nicotiana > Nicotiana noctiflora. The sequence continues at coordinate 128,163 of JASVEL010000389.1, read as the reverse complement.
GGCTGAAGCGGATTTAAGACAAGTTTTCAGGAACCCCAAGCCATTAGGATTAAGGGCTAGTACATAACATGGACCCAGGGCCCTTAATGAAGTAAATCAAACTGGCGTTCTCAGAACATAATATATAGCGCACCATCATAGCCAATTATCTAACATGTTCCTATCCCTATTTATGTACAAATGTTTCTCAAAATATAGACTTCCAAATGGTATAAACATCTTGAGCCAACTCAAATATTCTGTTTTCACAGTAGAATTCCATGTAGAAAATACTGCATACCGCACATTTGAACATATCATCCTTCCCAATAGACTTCTGACTGCTATAGTAAATTAACAGGTAAACAATCCAGAGAACTGCAGACATTGGATTAGCTTCCAAAGCTCGAGCAAGGAATTCAAGAGCCTGCATGTTTAAGCAAAAATTAACAGGAGTGAGATTACTGACCCTCCAAGTATGTAACCCATAATCACCACCAAAACATACCTGTATCCTTCCCTTGGGTTTATTGGCCTCCTGACCGAAATTAAGAAGAGCCATCTCTACAATCTCGTCAGCATCAGTAGATAGTTCCTTGCATGGATCCTGCAAGACATTAGAAGGTAAGTTACAGCATTGACAGCAGGTGGCAAAAGAAGGACAGAAGCTATTTATCTGTGGTACAAAGTTTTGTGGAGAAAAGAACAACTCCATTGGGAAAATCAAACTTCCATCGACGAGAAGAAAATGAAAGGCTTTCATAAGGAATGACATGACATGTTTAAGACCACAAAGATTCAAAGAGTAGTTTCGGTATGTATATACACCTTTAGTTTAAGACCACGTGATTCAAAAGTCTTCTTTACATTCCTAAACTTCGTGCCCAGTCAAAGTAAGACACATAAAATGAAGCGGATGGAGTATTAGGGAAGAAACCCCACGAAATTACACAATTCTGTCAATGGAGAAAGGAAAAAAAGAAGAATGAAGACCAAATGTGTGGGAGGTAGCATGAAGGTGTGACTCTCTCATCTAAGAGCATAAGTTTATCTTCAACACGCCTCCTCGCGTGCAGGCTTGATTTCTTTCATGGGCCACATGAAAAATTCTTTTTCGGTAATGAGTGGTGGTGAGACTTGAACTCAAGATCGTTGCCTTCAACAGGAGGTCGAGAAAAACTTTACTTGCTGCATAGCAAACTCGAATATATAGAAGGACAGGAAACAAGAAGGGATATTCCACCATTGAAGATTAAAATGGCATAAGAAAGGAAAGAGCAGACTAGTGAATTGGGAAATTAGAAAGAGTCACAGGAAAGGTCCTAGTAGCATGATATAAAAGGACAAAACCAATAACCCAAAATTTGCATTCTTTAAACAGATTCAGTTGTCTCAACTAATAATTACAACGGTTCCAAAGGAAATAAAACATATTTGTTACCCAAAAAAACCAAAACATATTTAAGTTACGGAGTTCGTACAATCACCAAGTTTTTCTCATGAACGAAGACATTTTCAAAGCACCAAGGAGATGCAAAATAGATTCTCTTGATTCGTGTAGTGAAATTAAAATTAATACTTCCGCAGCTTCAGTGGTATTTCAGAGGCATGCTAACTATAACAGTTGAAATTAAAAAATCAAAATTTAGCTTTTCCAGAAGAGTTACATAAGAAGCTAAAAATCATCCTTGTCTCCTTCCCTCTTTCACACCCACCCCCACTAATTACGAGAAAAGAACAGGTTGATTTGACAAACCAGTGATCCATTTCTGCTCTGAAAATAAAGTGATTGCCTATTCCAACCACCTTGGACCTCAACACGAGCATTAGTGCCATGAAATAAAGGCTCATCGGAGGGCAGATCGGTGTGTAGCTGACTTGAGAGAACAAAGGAAAGACTGAAGCACTTAACCCACAGTTGCCCGTAATTGGGACTTAGAATGGATTTACATGATTGTATATCAGCTTTCAGACCGTCCAAGCCAACCAAATAAGTTGGGGGAGCCAAACCAAGGCAGTCAAGTGACTTGGTGAGAGTTCTTGTGGAAGCAAGCATCTGTCCTTCAGTTGGTGATCCAACCTTGTCTACAGAAGAAAAAAGTTATGAGAATTAGCATCATATGTTAGGCCGAAAGGAACTATAAAGATGTCGTATACACTTCAAACAAAAGATCCGTACCATCGTTATCCAATGTCATCTTCAATCTACTGCCAGAAGAGTAGTCTCTAACATGTTGCCAAGAACACTCATCATTGTTGCATTTCCCCCGAAGTTCAAAGATACATAGTGGCCAAAGCGGGTCAATGGCAAAATCGCAAGTGTAAGACCCACTCTTACCGCCAATTAAATCCACTGAAGCCGCTTCAACTGGACCCAAACTTGAAATGCTTGGTATGGTTCCGCCACTGAAATTATTTTCCCCCTGATCATGAGAAGTTTGTACACTGGAATTTCTAATCTGTAATTTGAGTAAACCCATGGAATCTGAAACTTTAAAGTGCAAAATAGCACTCCTCAGAATAGGATATGAGAAGGTGACCAAGCTTGCAAACTGAGATTTGTTGTCGTCTGTGGTGATACTACCATCAAAACAAATATTAGATGAAGGTGATGCAAAATTAGAACCAAACTTCTCATTGGTGCACTGATGATCCACTTCAACAGGTATCTTAGTCATGTCACAGCCTAATAAAAAGTTCAAAAGGAAAGAGAAATCAAAAAGTCAGCTCAACCAGAATAAAGAATGTTACAATCTGAAATGATAAATTGTGACTTTCATTCTTATATGACCTCCAAAAGAGAATGTATGACCTTCTAAAAGCAGAACTTCTCAATTACTATCGTGGATAATTGAAACCAAAAGTTCACAAAAAACAAGAAAGAAATTAATCACTCCTAATAACTTACTACAAGCGAATAATTCAAATGTGTGTGCTCAGTCTTGCAGGAGGATAACATAATAGATTAAGATGTAGCACATTTATAAATAGGATTAGCTGAAATGGACAAGTGCTATGAGAGTACTATGCTATAGGAAGATACCAAGCAAAATGAAAGATAGTTCTATACAACGGTTGTGGGACGGCTGAGACCAACAATGTTATAAAAAAGGTGAATATTGGAACTTAAAGGTCCAACATATCCACAAAACAATAGAGATGCTAAGATGGATGTGCTTGGAGGTGGCAAATGGGCTGGTTGGGTTGTATTCATGCTGGTAAAGATGGGCTGACTCATTAAGCCCAAAATTCAATTGGGTTAAGATGGGCTGGGTCAAGATGGACTAAACAATGGGTTGTAACCCAACCCACCCAAATTGACCCAAATCTTTGCAATATTCTCAACTTTTAAACAAACATATATAAAAATTACAGTATCTTATAGTATGGAATAAATGTCAATTCATGCCAAATGATTTCCTTTTGCAATTTGGATTCAGAATTTTATTTGATAGTTCTTCATCTTACAAAACTAACAAAGATCACAATAATAAAAAAGTAGTAAAATTAGAACTTCTCGTCCACCCCAACCCTCATCCTACCCCCCGAAACCCCACCCCCACTTTTTCAAAAATTCGTAGAAAAAGTATTTTCTTTCATTTCAATAAAATAAGTACTTTCTTGTCATGATGTAGAAAAAGTATTTTCTTTTTCACAAAAGGAGTACTTTCTTTTCATGTTGTAAAAAAGGTATTTTCTTTTGTTCCAACAAAAGTAGTATTTTCTTTTCATGATGTAGAAAAAGTATTTTTTTTTGCACAAAATGATACTTTCTTTTCCTGTTGTAGAAACATGATTGGGTCAAGATGTCTAAGTAATGGCTCATAGCCCAACTTGCCAATTTGACGCAACTTTTGTTCTTTCTTTTTAAAGATATAAATAAGTATATTCAACGAAATATTCACAAACAAGTGTTCAAAATTATTACATATTACAAGATGAAGTTTTCTAATTTTTACTATCACAAAATTTTTATATTTCTTGAATTGTCCAAGTGACATTACTTCACTTAAAAATTTTCTTTTTTCCCATATAATTACAATTTAAATAGCATAAATTTTCCTATAAAATTAACCTTTTCTGATATCATTTTCCAACTGAAATGACAAGATTCCAAACATTCGCCAACGTGGAAGTGATATCAAATAGTAATACTTTAGTATCGTTACTGGAGCTCACTTTCTTTAGCCTTGGTTTAAAGTTTGCGTACAGATGGGTTTAGTTGGGCTGTCTCACGGGTCGACTTTGGGCTAGCTTTTGTCATGGGTCAAAATGGGTTATGCCCAAATCAACCCATCAGCAGAAATGTTTCCTGCCCCAACCCGTTAAACATTTGGTTGGTTGGGCAGGTCATTTGGGCTTGGGCTTCATTTGCCGGCCCTACATGTGTTGTCATGTAATATTCGACAAGATTGGAAATAATGATATCCGACTAAGGTGAAAGTAACATACGGAGGATAAAAAGAGAGAAGTTTGTCTGAAGCCTGATATACTTTGACCATGTCCTATGTAAACATTCAAATGCACTAACCAACAAAAATGGTACTATGATGACTGAAGGTGCAAATAGTGGGGATGAGACAGACCTAAAACCACCTGAAGTAAAGTGCCACAAAAGATCTACAATCTCTCTCAAAATAATTGGGTACTTAACTAAGAATAGAGTGCAAAATAAAAATGTAATATAGACAATACTGACTAGTTGTGATTGACGCATAATTAAACATCTAGTTTGGGATTCATATAGTCGACCCCTCAATAGTGTTGGGATTCATACAGTTGGCCCTCAACGACCAACTAGTTTGGAATTGAGGCATGATTTAACGACTTCTCAATGTCAATATCATCATAAATATGAGAGGAAGTTGCCTTAAATGGTTGTCCATAACATATATGTATTTCAATATGGACTAATCATAGTGTGACACTGATGATTGAAGGGGGAAAAGGAATGAAGTACATTTTTTTTTTTTTGATTTGCACTGGGTGTCCGAGTCTCTAAGAGGCCCGACTAATCCCGGGAGTGCAGAATGAAGTAGATTTAAAATCGACAGAAAACGATGTTGCCACAAAAGACGTACGGTTTATTGGAAATAATGCAGGATTAGCTAAGAACAGAACACGATGGAAATAAAATCCATATAGGCAATATCAACTAGTTTGCAATTAAAACTTAATTATTATTATTACACTTGAATTAGGTCCACTGTTTAACACTAGTCTTTTTAGAAATTTGTATGTCAGTATCAAATTAAGGTTGAGATTTCGAGAACATTTGGCTTTAGAAAATTCTCAATTGGTCTAATAAATAAAGTATTTATTGGAATGAAAAGGACCCAAATAGAGCGCAATATACAGAGGATTCACATAATCAACCCCTACTAGTTTGGCATTGAGGTTGACAGACCGGTTGATTTGATATACATGTTTCATCTACAATATCCAATTAATTGTTGATTAAGTTCAGAAAGAAAACTGAGAAAAACATTTGAGTAGTACATGTATATATTATTTGTCACAGAATATATTGCATCTTATTAGATCCATTTACTATATTCTTTTAGAAGTATTTCTTGTTTATCTAAAAGCATCACATCACCAAATAACCAAAAAGGTATTTTAGTGTTTTTTTTTTCTTTTTTTGAGAATTTCTCATTTTTGGATCATATGCACGCATATTGCATTAATAGAGAGATAAGCTACTGCAGGGAAATATGTCCACAAAGGAACACTACCTTGCAAGTCAGAACCTTGCTGTGGCTCATTCTCTTTCTCTGAATCGGAGCATAATCTATTGTCTATTACCACCCTTCCCGGAATCTCATCATTTTCTGCTCTCACTTCAGCTACAGCTCCCAGGGCCTCCTGTGTGGTCGCCTTCTGGCACAAAGTTCTCATCCTTAGTCTTTCAAAGAGCTGAGAGCGCAAAGATGCTTCAAGGAGTAAAGAATCCTCAGAAATAGTCACTGCTGATTGCCCCTCTGATGCATTATTCATACTTTTCTCCATATCAACACTAGATTTTGCCTTTCCTTGATAGTCTGGACTGTTTTCTGGAGATTTATGCTCGGTGAGAAATGTCTCTTCGTCCACATTTTGAGACATAATAACATCCTCAGAAGGGGAGCACAGGTCATTTGCGTCATTATCTTCCTTATGAGGCTCGAATGTGATACCATCAGGCTCGGGATCAGATGCCAAATTGTAATGCACTTGATCACTAGAGACATTTTGAAAAGCAAAATTGTTTGGGTGGATATTTAAATTGCATCTATGTTGATTGTTAAAGTTGAATGTAGGCTGTACTGCACAGCTTGAACTGGGAATCAAATGCGCGTTAACATCAGAAATTGCAGGTACGGGGCCCAACCCAATTCCACTTTTGTCAGGAAACCCAGAAGACAGTAACAAATTTGGATTTCCCATCATAAGATCTCGGAGCTGAGTAGAATACTGTTCTCTTTTATTGTATAGGTGAGAGCATCTAGCATTAGCTTCAAGCAAGGCCCTTTGAGCCTTTCGGTAAGATTTCAGAGCATTTCTTTCTTCAACCTCACACTTGTGCCGATATTCCTGAGCTTCTCCCAGTTCCTTATCATGAAATTCTTCTAAATAGAACAACGACTGTAAGTCTATGCTGCTACTCCCACAAATATTTAGCTTGTCACAGCTGTTCCAAATGCTTGGAAAGTTCGGAGATGTCTTTCACGAGGAGAAAAAGAACTATCAGAAATACGCAATTTTACACTTTGGTTTTAGAAAAAGGAGACAAAAAACACATGAAAGAGGAAGACAGAAAAAAACCAAAACATACAACATTGGCACCAAAATTGCCGCCTGCACCATGGGTTGAGGCTGCAATAAAATTAGCATCTGGAGGGGGCTTCTGTGCGCTTTCATTAGATCTGCCTAGATTGCTGTCACTTTCTGCAGTTACTTTAACATCAACACGCCCAGAAGTCACTTTCTTCTGTAAAAGAGGCTGTTTGGCATGCTTGGTCTTGACCTTAGAATGAAAAAACGAAAAACATAACAACTATCCATGAAGAAGTATACTATAACAATCAAATGCAAATGAAGCTAACACAAGTTGACAAGAGACGACAGAATACCCACTTTATAAGTTCATGGAAATTCGATAAATATGCAATATAAAGCTTGTTTTGACTACATATCCTCCATATAAAATACCCTACGATATCACCATAATATACAGCTTAAACTATAGAGATGACTAGGAAAATCAAGTGTTTCTACTTCGTATGATCAACCTTTTAGAAAAGAAAAAAGACATACTTCTTGGGAAAGGTATTTCACTTGCAAAATAAGTTTTTAACTCTGTGACTTGACCCAATGCAGAAAGTAAAAGGGAATTTATATAGATCCACATTTTAGCTCCTTCAACTTAATGATAGTTCTCTGAACTAAATATTAAGCCTACTTACCCACCCCCACCCCCCAAAAACCCTCAGAAAAAGGAAAAGGAAAAATAAAAACTGATTAGGAGAAGCTGATAATGTAACAGACTGAGAAAGTACAAGCTCTATTTACAAGTCGTGTCTTTGATGCCAAGAGGAAACATTGTTGCATTGACGGGCCAATCACCAAAAATCAAACTGATGACTAATACTTATTCTAAGGCTTTTATCAGGCTCTATCAATGTTTTATCAAACCTATATTGAAACAAGCACCTTATATCTCCGTATGACACTTACATTAAGAATCTTTGAAATGCTAAGATAGTTAACTCAATCCACTTATCACAGAAACTTTATCTTCACTATTTTACCTCTGAAGAATATTGTCTTCTAGGTGCAGTATGTGCAGTAAAGAGAGGGGGAAAACTTTTACTAAATGAAAGACTTTTGGGCTAGTGAAACAAGGTTCAAATGTCCACACAAAGGCTCCATGAGCCAAAACAATACTGAACCAGTCATTCAATGCCCATCCTCGAGGCTGGTGTAGCACATTGAGAACCAGATGGAGATATGGTGATATATTCAAGATTTTACCAATTTATTGGCAGCTTTACTTGCAACTTCTTTTGACGAATTGTTGAAACTCTGATTGTGATTCCTTACGGCATCGATACCTGTGGCATTAAGCTCATTTGAATTAGACATCCCCTAATGTCATTAAAAGAAAGCTGCTCGTATACACAAAAGAGTAATCGGTACCATCTTTCAGAGAGAGAGGTGGATTCGCTGAAGAAGCAGAGCCCTGATACTCATTTTGTTTCAGTTGTCCAGCAAGGACTGAGCAAGTTGGATATTTTTCCCCATGACTGCTATCATCAGCTCGTTCCAGTTGATCAGAATCCTTTACTGCACACATTTCTGATCTTATGACCATAGACGTAATTTCTTGGGAGTTTGAGAAACCCCAACTTGGATTCTCTGAAACAATTTTTGCGCGTTTGTTGTCTGGTTCTTTTAGTTCTTGCAAATAATCATAAGTAGTTTCGTTCGATGCCCTCACCACCAAATTCCTTTTATTGACAAGATTTCTATCCCTACATGAAGCTGAAGTTAGGTTTTTGGTATTCTGAGATCTCTTAAGATTCAACTGACTCTCGCGAATCGCGATCAAGTGACGCAAGTCATGCAATTCACTAGATGAATGCACGTCTGTTTTTTTCCTGTGGTCAAGGATAGCTACTTTATTTGAGTTGTTAAAGTTTCTCATACTATGCAAGTGCCCAACATTTCCATTAGTGCCTCCTTTAATTTTAGTGAATGACGACGCAGGCCCTTTTCTAGACATCAAATTTGCGTCCTTTCTAGTAATCTTGTGCAATTTATGAGATCTTCGAGGGGCAGGTGCTGGTGGTTTATTACTTCTATCCGCAGCCAAGGTTCGGTTTTTACTTACTGAGATTTTCTTCTGTCCAGAATTTTCACACTCACTACCACTGTCATCTGAGAAGCTTATCAGAAATGGCACAAAATGCTCTCGGTTCTTTTTAGAGCTCTTCGGATGATCTGATTCTGGAAGAGTTCCTGAAGGCACATCAATCGAGCAACCCATTTTGCTGGAAGAAGTACATTTTTCTGCAAAATATACGGGAAAACAAGACGCAACAATATAGCAAATAAGTCGCCGGAAAGTTAGAGAAACGAGAAAGGTAATTTAAGACCTGACAAAATAAGACGTAAGTTCCACAGATTAAAAAATGTAGAACTAGAAGAATATGTATTATAACCTCTTATCTAGTTACCCATCCTTAATAAAATACATTAAGAAAAAAAAGACAATGAATTAAGGAAGATGTGCATATATGCTGACGAGATGATTTGATCAAAATTTGTCAACAGTAATTCCTCATAGGTAGATGAAACCAAGGGTTCAAAATATAAATAAATGTTTTAATACTCGAGCTTTGGGACATACCTGTATGGGTATCCTGGGAATTCTCATTCACTGTATCAATGTGAACCTGCTGCTCCAGTGGAGAAGCACTGATGCTCGTAAGCTGATTGGTGGAACAAACATTTTGATCCTGTGGAAAACAATCTACAATCAACTCAACACTGCTGCAGCTTACTAATCCAGCACAGCTTCTATTTGCCCCATAAAACTTACTTACATATTCACCATTGCAGAAACTCACTAACAAATAGAGTTCAGGAGGACTCAAAAGCAACACGAAAGTGAAAGAAAGGAAACCGAGGGGATAAGTTTTATTTCTTAGGCAATAGCAACTAACTTCAAGAAGGTTAAGGAAAGACTATCAGGAAAGAACCTGTACCCAATGGTGTGTCCTAGCCGTCAAATCTCGGAGGCAAGAAAACACTAGCTAATTTCTTCTCATCTGCCTACGTCACGGTAGACAGTGTTACCCAGTATTTCTACTGGTGGGGGGCTGGGAGCAACAAATACCAGATGAAACAATTGGGCTAAGCTCAATCTGGGCCAACCACCACCATCATTACAAAAATGTAGAAAATATCTAAACCCTAATTAATCTTACAAAGACAAATTATTGAGTATTAGAATGAAAAAGGTCCCAAATTTAAGGGAACGGAAATTGAGGATATAAAGATTGGGATTGAGGTGTGGTTGTTGTATGTAGCGGTGTGTTTTCTCAGCCTTTACACTTTGGGAAGTTAAATTACAAAAACAAAAGCTGTGGTACACGAAATTATGCAAGTGTGCATCTGAAAAATGATGAATTTAAACATATACTTAATCAAATGAGCTGTATTATGAAGCAAAAGGAGTAAATTAATATGTATACATTAGAAATAGAGGTAAACGAGAGGGGTTTTACATACGCCATCGTCGTATGAAGAGAGTTCTCCTTCTTCTCTGCTTTCTGAAGAATCGTTCTTCAGAAATGAGCTCTCTCCTCTCACTCCTCCTCCTTCCTCACTAGGGTTTTCCATCGGGTGTTGTACTACGTTTTCACTCTGCTCGTCGATATTCTCCATTTCAACCCAAATCTCTCTCTCTCTCTCTCTCTCTCTCTCTCTCTCTCTCTCTCACACACACACACACACACTCCTCGCGCGTATTTATGGAAAATGGGGAATCTGCTTCTGTGCAATGGCGGGTGTGGGGGACTCGGGGAGTTGACGTAATTGCAGTCTATAATTGTAACTGAATTCAGGTGGTACCGGTACCATTCAATTTGGAGGTAATTTTGCAGTTTTAGCCTCATCGTGATATGTAGCTACCGTTTAGTTATAGATACAAAATTTATTTTGAAAAATCTGATTTGTTTGAAGATGGAAAATATGTTTGGACATATGTTTTCAAAATATATTTTTCAACTTTATCTTGTAAAAATATATACTATATAATTCCCAAGTTTTAAAATTTTGATTCAAAGTTGGCTCAATAATTGATTTTGGGATTTGGAATTTTAGATTTGACATTTGGCCAAAATATGGGCAAAATTTATGGCCAAATATAAGTTTTGAAAATAAATACCAAAATTATTTCGTTAAGACTCTTGGCCAAACGGGCTAGCTAAAAATACGAATTGAATTCTTAACACATTTAACAAATTATTCATTATTAAACTATTTTATTATCTATCTTAATCAAAACCTGAAATGTTAGGACATATTTGATGATAATATAGCTTAGAAACAATTTTAATATAGTATAGTTCCGTTGAGTCGTTTACTCTCAAAAAAAGATAAAAATTAAATTTATATGTGATTTTAAGGATTCGTGATCTAACTTCATACAAATTGAGAAAATCATATTAATATGAAATTAATGAACAAAAAGTAAATGCAAATCACACAAGTTGAACGATCATGGCCTTTAAGGTTGGTCACCATCGAGTTAAAAGTACCTTAATCGGTATCGGAACATAATGATAAGATAATAAGAACTAGTAATAACAGTATATTGCTTGGGATGCATGTTACAATGTCTCTTACAAATAATCAGACGCCTTTTATATAGTAGAGGAGTCCTGCTTTAAATACGATTCTATCAAAGGTAAGAAATCTCATGATTTGCTAATTTATCGATCTCTCATTGATATGTGCCGAAATTTCCATCGTGATATCCGACCCGTCATTATCCAAAATTCATTAAGGGCCATGATGGCGCTGAACACCACTGTCGCGCAAGCCAACACCAAGAAGTTAATTAAATTTTTATTTTAGTATTTTTGAAATTATTTCTTTTCCTTACATTTCAATAACAAATAATGACATTCACTAAATAAATAATGATATCTTTAACAAACTTAAATATTGAATAATACTATAATCATCCTAGAACTAGTGTCACGAGTGCGTGAGTAATTTCTATGAAATAAAGTACAATATGATAATTGTCTGGAATACAATTGGACAAAAAAGAATTACAATACTCTTAAAGTAACTCTGCTGGTTGTAAGTCTTTGTGTCAACCACACGCTGCGCCCGGCGAGGCCACTTGACGTACATAAGCATGTACAATAAAAATGCACAACAAGTGTAGTATGAGTATGAAAATAATACGTACCCAATTAGTATCTCATCTAATCTCGAAGAAATAATAACGAGAGGTCGACTTCGACACTTACTAGTGATCCAATAAATAAATACCAAAATGTATAGAAACGTGCATTTATAAGGTGATTTCAAACTCAATAAGTGTGACGACCCGGCCCGTCGTCACGGGAATTATCACCCCGTTAACTTGCATTTATGTATTTTATGTTTTTATATCAGTGTTAAAATCTATTGGGTGAATTGGAAGTGAATTGGATTGAAAATAAGGCATATAGCCTTTTTGAGGGGAACTTGAATATGGAAAGTCAACCCGAAGTTGACTATTAAGTTAGAGGGCTCGGAATCGGATTCTGATGATTCGGTTAGTTCCGGGAGGTGATTTGTGACTTATGGGAGCAATCGGAATTGAATTTGGGGGTCCGGTGTAGAAATAGGCTTGAATTGGTTAAGGTTGAATTTTGGCGAAATCCGATCGGTAGGTGAGATTTTGATCCGGGGGTCGGAATGGAATTCCGACAATTCCTGTAGCTTCGTTATGTGATTTTGGATATGTCCGCAAATTTTCAGGTCATTCGGACGTCGTTTGGTCGGGTTTTTGATTGAATGTTAGTTTCGGAAGTTTTGATGAAACTTAGGCTTGAATCCTTGTGTAATTGGTGATTTTGATGTTTTGGATGGTGTTTTTATGCTTGGAACAAGTTCGTATCGTGTTTTGTAGTATGTTGGTGGTTTTCGTTGGGGTCCCGGGGGCCTCGGGGTGAATCCGGACCATCATTTGGCATTTTTGGAACATGAAAAGTCTGTTGTAAATTGCAGATCACTGTGCAGAAGGCTAAGCCTTCGTGTTTGCGAGGGCAATGCCGCGTTCGCGTAGGCTGGGGCCAGTTGGCCATCGTGTTCGCGAGGTAACATGCCGCGTTCGCGTAAGAGGAAGTTGGGAAACATCGCGTTCGCGATGGCGCAGGTCGCGGACGCGGAAGAGGAAAAGGTAAGGCATCGCGTTCGCGTGGACTGGGACGCTTTCGCGTAGAGTAAAAATCCGGAGATTGGGGAGTTGGCCTTCGCGGACGCGTGACTTAACGTCGCGTTCGCGATGAAGAAAATGGCTAAGGCATCGCGTTCGCGTGAGGAGCATCGCGAACGCGATGAAGGAATTGGACTGGCAGTGAATTAAAAACCAGAACATAACCAGTCGCGGGTTTCACACCCAAAACACCATTTTTGAGTTCTAAGAGAAGGTATTGACGGGAGAGTGCTGGGAAATCATCGGGGTTTCGTCGGAGGTAAGTTTTGTGGCTTAATTACATCATTTTAATATGAAATACTTGGTTAATTCTCCGTAAATGGAAGATTAAAGGTGGGTTTGAGCCCTAGGCCTAAAATTGAAGAAAAACACTCATTTGAGTGGGCAAATGGGGCCCGATTTTGGTAAATTTTATATGCCTAGACTCGTATCGAGATGAGAATTCCGAATATGTGACTTTTGTAATTTTTCGAGAAGCATACCGAAAGTCGGGTTTTGGCAACTTTTCCATTTTGGTGTAAATCGAGTTGTATTGATTGGGTGTCGTCCCATTGGCCCAATTTGTTGTGTTTCTACTGTATTTGATCAGATTCTACGCGTGCAGACCTTGATTCTCGTGGCAAGGGCATCGCGAAGTAGGCATCGCGCTGTATTGAGATGAGTAATAGATGTGGGTGATGACCAGCGGGTTCGAAACCCCGGTACACCACTTTGTGACGCTGTATAGCGGCGAGATACGTACTCTCTTGTGAGTGCGGGGTCGATTGTGATTTGGGGACTATGGCTACTATTGAGCCGTTGAACCTCCTTCTTAAACGATTGAATATACTTGTGGGCTGTGAGCCAGTTATTGGATCCCCCGAGGATCATTATCATTGTCTTATGATATTGACATGCTAGTTTACTACCAGTCCGTAGCTATTTCTATTGTCATGCTATTTCCAATCTCTGGAACTTGATATTACTGTTTTCCAACTGAAAAATGATAAAAGGGTTTTCAAAACTACTTTTGAGCCTGCGAGGCTGTATTTGCATATTAGCTGACTGGTAGTGGATCGGGCTGCGCGTCGCAGCGGTATATATGTTGGATCGGACTGCACGCCGCAGTATTATTGTGCTTGGGCTGTAGGAGCCCCTCCGAAGTCTAAACCCCTACAGTGAGCACGGGTACCCAAATTGGATCGAGCTATGCGCCGTAGCGGTCATTTCATGCATTGCATTGCATTTAGCTACATCTGCTAGTTGTTATACTATGTTGTTGATACTTGTTGGTTCTCTACTGTTGATATTGAACTGTTACAGGGCATTGATTACAGCTATACATAGTTCTTTATTGTGGATTTCTTATCTACGCTGTCTTACCCCTGTTTATTACCACTCAGTCTGGCAGTACTCATTTTACTCCCTGCACCTTGTGTGCAGATCCAGGTACCTCTCAGCAGTGATCCGGTAGCTGTGCGAGGCGACTTTCGTAGGATATTCGAGGTAGCTGCAGAGTCCGCAGGACCCGATATTCCTTCCTACTGTCTTCTTGATTCTGAATTGTTATTTCTTTCCGCACTTGGTATCTTGTAAACCATTATTACACTTATGTTCATTAGAGGCTCATGACTCTTGACCCTTCGGTCTATGGGAGTTGGTATGCGTTGGGACTTGGTTCCCCGTTTTCGATATATATATATATATATATATATCACTGTTTTTTCATGCTTTGATATATTTAATTGGGATAAAGCGAGCTCCTAGCTCCGTTATTGTTATTGAGTGGTCAGGCTGGCCTAGCAGTGTGCTTGGTGCCATCGCGACCGGATTTGGGGTCGTGACAAGTTGGTATTAGAGCCTATATTTACTAGGCCTCATGAGTCTTGGGCCGGTTAGTAGAGTCTTGTGGATCGGTACGGGGACGCTTGTACTTATCCTCGGGAGGCTGCGAACCTTTAGGAAACACTTCACATTTCTTGGAATTCTTATCGTGCGCACTTGATTCAGCTTGAGATATAATTTTTGAAATTCCTTCCACACGTCCGTGTACGCATCGAGCGCTCGGTAATGTGATTGCCTTATGGCTTGTGATTTCCTCGAACGAGGGGCGAGATATAATCTCGGTGAGTTCATGTTGGGCCAGTCAGGATGACTTGAGGCTGGACCTAGCTTATGACTTGAGCATTGAGGTGCTGATTTTGTGAGTGGTCGCAATAGATAATGTACTGAGGGTTTGCAACCCCGTAATTGCACTATTCAGTGCTATGCTGAGATGGGACACGCGTCATATGACGAGCGTGGTGGTATTATGATCGGGGATTTGGACTTGGTCCTTCCCGATTGATAGATTACTGTGTATAATGACTGAGACTGAGCTTATACCTATGTATTTGGGCTAGTAGCCATGTTTGGGGCCTTGTGCCAATCTGTAGAGTATTAGGGAAGCTTACTAATGGATGGGCTGTTAATTGTTCGACTCTTGTCTAATCTGTTGTGTAGCCCCGAGCTATGGGAGTGGTGAATATTTATCATATCTTGTAATTGGAATGTAAAGTGCCTTATGTGTAGTGGAACGAGTTCAAACTCAGGAAGACTAAAGTGATTATGCTATGTGTATCCCGGTGGAAGGTATTGTGCTGAAATGCTAAATTGGGGCGAAGTAGGTGGGTTGATTCTCAGGTGTAATTGAAAGGTAATTGATATGTGTTATGATTCGAGCAGGTACAACGCATGTTCATGTAACAATTATAATAATATGATTTGTGTAGTATTGAGACTAATTTTGTCGATATGCCTTGTGATGTCTTGTCGAGTTGTGAATGTATTGTTAGGATGGTTTTGGTGATTCTCTGGCAGGTGGATAGGCCAATTTACAAAGGAAACTCTACCAAAATTTTTGGAAAATTTGGGACTTAGAAAAGATTTTTGTCACCTAAAGAGTGAGCTTAACTGTTGTGTGTGGATGAATACAAGAATTGCAAAAGAGTTAATATTTTTGATGATTCGAATCTCCGCCGAAGCTTGTAAATGACTTGAATTTAATCTAACTAAAACTTTGTGGCATCATTTGAGTAAGAATGATATGAGTGGCTAAAAGTGCTTTGATGTATGGCTCCGAGCCAAGTTGGGGAGATTGTGGTTGAGTAACTGATTGCACTGTGGTGTGCTGTGTTGGTTCTGTCTCTAAGTATGTTGGGAAGATTCTGATAAAGGTTATGGTGCTTCGTAGATGTGAAAAAAAAATACTAGGATGTTTCGAACTGATGTTGGTAAGGAATGTATGGTGTATAGAAAAGAGAGATAGCTAATTGTATCTGTATGTAATCATGTTCTGCGGTGTCAGAGTTCTAGCAAGGCACGAGTGGTTCTGTTCAATAAGACAGTTGAACTACAGCTGAGTAAGGGTGAATGACGCCCGAGAATTGTTGTATGGTGTTCAAGATTTTGCTTGCAACAGTCAGGTGTCTTAAGATTGTGCATGTGGCTAAAGACGGTGGTTTCGCTAGAAGAGGGCAAGTCTTTTGTTATATTATGTGAATGATGGGATTCTATGCAACCCGTATTGGAAGGTAATTATAACGAATTCAAATCGCAAGAGGTTCTTCAAAATAAAGTGTTATAGAATGTGATCCTTCTGGGAAACATTGTGACATTGTTCAGTGGCCTATGTGTCTTAAATCGTGTGGTCTTATGTACGAGTCTCGTGTGGTAACATGAGTTGATGTGTTATGGTGCTACAGTAAAGGCTAATACTAAGTTAAAGATGGTTCAGAAAAGAAATTGAGTAAATGGAACAACTTGTTAATAAACCGAAACGGTATGATAAGAATACGATAAATTCTTGGTATGTGTTTGAAGTAATGAGTCTTGCGGATATTGTGCAACAAAGCTCTTGAGTGCTGGCAGTTGTGTAACTCGATATGGGTATAAGGACTTAGTCCTGGCAGTTTAACTTATGCAATGTAATTGGGAAAAACATTTTGTGACGTGTTTTACCGTGGTTTGAAAATAAGTGTATTTTTCCTGTTGGTATGCAAGGCTTGGAATGTGTAATGAGTTTTCTCTATATGGGATCATGAAAGCTCTTGACTAGTTGAGTGCGCCGATGTTTGCGGCGTAGGAAAGGAATATGAATTTCCATGTTATCTTAGTGTGGTATGGTATATGCGATGTGTTATGGAAAGTTGATAATGACATATTCAAGGTTTTGAGATCAGTTCATAATATATGGGGAGTCATTAAAATTATTTAGCAGCGCAGGCAGCTGCATGTGATTTAAATAATCGATCTTTCTGGTGATTAAGGAAAATGGTACAGCTATTCTAGTGAATTTGGTAGGGTATATGGTCCAAAAGGACAAGGTAATGTAAACTGATAATATCCGGTGGTATGGTGGTATTCTCTTGTTGGATCGACTATAATAATTGAGTCGTTGATGGAATATTGAAATTTCTGAATGGCTTTCGTGGTATGAATGGATGCTTAATGTGCGTTATGTATATGTACAGTGGAGTACGAGATCAGGCATTGTGATTCATGTGTTATATATGTGTTGGAGACTTGAAGCTCTCGTTAGTCCACCTATCAAGTGGTTGTATATCATGTGTATCGACACCGTTTTTTGATTATTAAAAATCGGAGGCTCTAGTAGCTTTCTCTCTCAACTTGATATGATGAATTTGAATTATGATACTTGATTGCTGACTGGTCATATTGGGACAGGTTGTCTAGACTAATGTGATATGGACTATGATGGTATGGCACAAATTGCGTAGCAGAGTGCATCAAAGTATGCTCTAGCGGGGTAGTTGCACCTCAGGACCAGCGGACGACTGGTGGGTATTGCTTTGTCAGTTGGGGCTTCGTGGCGGATATCAGTGCAGAGGTTTCTACCATTGATTTAGTTCTGCCATTGAGGAACTTTGTCGGATGCGTTTCTGGTGGCCGAACTTGAGGCTATATATATATATATATATATATGTTTACCATAATGAGCAACTTGACTCGACGCATATTTCTTTGGCGACTGTTCTATATGGATCGGGTGGCGCGCCGCCACAGGTACGGTTATTTGGATCGGGTGGAACGCCGCCACGGGTATGGTATCTGGATCGGGTGGCACGCCGCCACGGGTGTGTCATTGGAGTGGGTTTTACGCCGCAACAGTGTAATGCGAAAATAGAGTTAGTTATATGTTACATGGTATACAATACTTCCTGGCTTCTGAGGAAAAGTCCGTATTGAGTATCGCTTGGCGAATGGCACATCGGTTGTGTCCTTTCGGGATTTGATAGCATACGTTAATTGTTTCACCGTGGGTGAGGTTGATTGCTTGGGTTCAAGACCTAGATCTGTGCGTGGCTAACCGTTTTTGAGCTTGGTAACTTGAGGTGCTTCATGAGTAATGGTGTTTGGATAGAATCATGAATTGTGGCAAGGCCACGTGATGTTATGACCTCTCGAGGAGGATTCAAGTACTCTATTTCTATAATGCGAGACGCGATCTCAGTTCTATGTTATGAGGGTACAGAGGAATTGTTACAAATCTTTTATTTGAGTCAGTTGTCGTGATTTGAGTATGTTCAGACGTTTTTATTGGAGCCTGTGTTGTGCTCGTCGTGGCTTAGGCCGGTGTTGAGGTGTCATATCACCAGTGCGGTGTGTTATAATCGAAATGATCATTGGAGCCAAAATGAGTGTGAGTATATGTGATTTCAGCCGGTTAGAAAGGTAATATCGAGGTTCGGCTCCGCAACCTATTGTGGTATCATTTAAAAGGGAAATGGATTCATGAATGGGTGACCTGAGAGATGGATTCGATATATCGTGTGTTCGGTTGCCATGGATAGTATATGAAGGTGTTGGACTAAGATTTTAGCTAATGAGAAAGGTTCTTTCTGCTAGTATTCGATTAATGTGGCCAGTTGTTGTGATTAGAGACTACCGTCTCCAGTGATTGGGTTGTTGATACATCATATGATCTCACCTGGAGTGGTGAGTATGGGTTATTGTAGTGGATTCTAGTGCATCCTGAGTATATGCATGGGATTAGCATTTAGCATATGATTTCAGAAAGTGCAATATGGTTTATGGTTCAGATGGTCTGTGAAATTTCAGCTATATGGTGTTTTCGGACTTATGATAGATAGGGTGACGTGGTATCACCCCGAATATATGCTTGGTAAGGTCATTCAGCTATTGAGTTGCTTCTAGTACCACTCTGGTACGCTCGAGGACGAGCGTTTGTTTAAGTTGGGGAGAATGTGACGACCCGGCCTGTCGTTACGGGAATTACCACCACGTTAACTTGCATTTATGTGTTTTATGTTTTTATATCAGTGTTAAAGTCTATCGGATGAGTTAGGAGTGAATTGGATTGAAAATGAGGCATATAGCCTTTTTGAGGGGAACTTGAATATGAAAAGTCAACTCGTAGTTGACTATTAAGTTATAGGGCTCGGAATCGGATTCTGATGATTCAGTTAGTTCCGGGAGGTGATTTGTGACTTAGGGGAGCAATCGGAATTGAATTTGGAGGTCCGGTATAGAAATAGGCTTGAATTGGTTAAGGTTGAATTTTGGCGAAATCCGATCGGTAGGTGAGATTTTGATCCGGGGGTCGGAATGGAATTTCCGACAATTCTTGTAGCTTCGTTATGTGATTTTGGATATGTCCGCAAATTTTCAGGTCATTCGGACGTCGTTTGGTCGGGTTTTTGATTGAATGTTAGTTTCGAAAGTTTTGATGAAACTTAGGCTTGAATCCGTGTGTAATTGGTGATTTTGATGTTTTGGACGGTGTTTTTATGCTTGAAACAAGTTTGTATCGTGTTTTGGAGTATGTTGGTGGTTTTTGTTGGGGTCCCGGGGGCCTCGGGATGAATCCGGACCATCATCCGGCATTTTTGGAACATGAAAAGTCTGTTGTGAATTGCAGATCACTGTGCATTATCTGATGATACACTATAAGATGACCGAGAAGACGAAATAACATTGTTATAAAGTAATAGAAGGTGAGCTCTTTTATAAAATACAAAGTTTAGGGTAATTTTTAAAAGATGTAAGAGTAATATTTTGGCCACCAGCTATTGAGCTGGTTTTGGATTTTGGAAATTCACCTAAATATAGCCAAAATATGGCCCTTGATAAGAAAATCCGGAGGTCTAGTATCAAGGTTGTAGAATAGGGGCTGCTATTATTTCGCGGGGTAGGGCTAGGTCGGGAGGGGGGGGGGGGGAGTTCCTGATAGGCTTGGTGTAGTGTATTGCATGCCATTCTCCTTTTGGCTATAGTTTTGTAAGTATTTATGTGACTACTCCTAGAATTACTAATGCCTTTTGTTCTTGTGGTTGCTTTTTTTTCTTTGTCCTATTATATGTTAGGTTTTTTTTTTATGGTTTATTCTGGAATTACTAATGCTTTTTGTTTTTGTTTTTGTTTTTTCTTTTCTCGATCTTTCGCCGATGGTCGATTGGAAACAATCTCTCTGCCCTATCCGGTAGGGGTAAGGAATGTGTACATATTACCTCCCCAGACCCCACCCTGTGGGACTATACTGGATAGTTATTGTTGTTGTAGCCTAAATATAGCCAAAAAATGTGTTTGCCAAATAAAACTTAAATTTATTTTAGCATAATCTATGGCCAAATAGGACAAGAGGGGTTGCTCTGATGGTAAGCAACCCCCACTTCCAACTGAGAGGTTGTGAGTTCGAGTCTCCCCAAGATCAAGGTGGGTAGTTCTTGGAGGGAAGGATGCCGGGGGTCTATTTGGAAACAGACCTCTCTACCTTAGGGTAGGGGTAAGGTCTACGTACACACTACCCTCCCCAGACCCCACTAAGGGATTATACTGGGTTGTTGTTGTTGTTGTTGTAATCTATGGCCAAATAGGTCCTAAGTCACAAACTTATTATCCACAAAAAAAATATTTATTAATTTTTCTTCATCTTGTTTTTCAACTGTAGTTATTTGTAATTTCACCAACAATTATGTATGGTCAATGTATAATTTGAAAAAAGAATGTTTCTTTAACACGATTAAAACCACTTCAATAACATCACAAACAATTAACAAGAACTACTGATTGCTTCTTTCTTTCGTTTCGCTAATTATATATTTAACCAATTTTAGATAAATTGTCTCTAATTATAGGTTCATGATTGTCGTCTGGCGAGTACTGGAAATCCAAGTCCATATCGTCGATCCGTGTGAGAACAAAACAATTAAACTCCACTTTATCAACGGCCCACAATTAGCGATGAACAAACACGCGGATATCAATCTCTAGCCGTCCATTTAAAAATTCTCCACAAAAATATTCCACCGCCATTACCTTCCCCCCTTCTAAAATTCAAAACCCCTCAAGAAATTCCCCCTTTATATAAATCCTCAGCTCACACAACACTCTCCACCATCAATTCAACTCAAAATCATTCTAACCAAATCAGCCTAAAAATGTCAGGCCGAGGAAAGGGAGGCAAGGGATTAGGAAAGGGAGGAGCAAAACGTCACCGTAAGGTATTACGTGACAATATTCAGGGAATTACAAAGCCTGCTATTAGGAGGCTAGCTAGAAGAGGTGGAGTGAAGAGAATTAGCGGATTGATTTACGAAGAGACACGTGGAGTGTTGAAGATCTTTCTAGAAAATGTGATTCGTGATGCTGTGACTTACACTGAGCACGCTAGGAGAAAGACTGTTACTGCTATGGATGTTGTTTATGCGCTTAAGAGACAGGGTAGGACTCTTTATGGATTTGGTGGTTAAATTTCTGGATCTCGGTTTTGTGTAGTGTACTTTTGTTGATGTAATTGACTTGGTTTTTAAATCTATGAAATATCTTGTTTTAGTTTCAATTTGATTGTGAATGACTCTGAAATTGATGAATGGTTTCGAATTTCTTGATTAATAGTTTGAGCTTCTCTTTCAAGTTTTAGTCCTAACTCAGTTTGATAGGATCAAGACCTATTTTAACTTGCCACGATTTTGACTTGGAAAAGGGGAAATTAATTAGGGGAAGTACGCTCATAGCCATTTTAGGGCTGTTATGTATGTATTAGTCAATGTTTACTGTGTCTTGGAAATTTGAACTAAAATCTTTAACTTTAGGATTTTATGTCTTGAAAAAATTAAAGTTAAAAATTAAATTTAGAACATTTTGGTTTAATTTTTGAATAGTACCCTTTAAAATGGCTACTTAGTGTCATTTCTACTAATTAATTGGTAGAAACTGTCTGAACAAAACAATTATCCAAAGATGAAGCAACAATAGTGCAGCAGCGACATTATGTTTACTTGGGTCGCATCAATCTTCTATATTGGGCTAAATTTGAAATACTTTTGTAAAGGCTGAATCTCTTAAACATCCGTAAAATTGGCTATTTTTTGCAAACTGCCCTAAAAATTGTTGTCACTTTATTTAAGCTGGTCTTAATCTATACTTATATTAATTTCTCTAGCATAAGAAGTCCAATTTTTAGCCAAAATTATCCTTTATCTTTAAGAGTAGGTTCAACTTAAAGCTTGTTTGAATGATTGTTTTCCATTGTAGTGTATTGTTATCTCAAAACAATATTATTTTAATAGTTTCATTAAAAATAGGCTGAATACATACTCTGGCCTTTAAACTTTTTCATTTTTTCCATCCGGGCACTTAAACTCAACCTATAACCTATTGACCACTTAATCTCTATTTGAACTGTGTCAATTAAACACAAGAAGTTGACCTGACACAAAAGGTGAATCTCACCTATTTTGAACGCGTGTACAATAATGATGGCCTTCTTCTCCACATTGAAGCCAAACACATTTTAAAGTTGCTTAAGCAGTTAAGCTCCTTTCATTCACCAAAATAAATACATAATAGAAACCCATTACAAAGTTTTATAGGGAACTTTACAAACACCCAGCAAATAAAGAAAGAAAAATGCATACCCAGCTTATGGAAGAAGAAATTTCAGAAACATGAAGACCAAATTTTAGAAATTTCAACTCCTCGCACTATTTTAATTTCGTTTTACTTTTATAATTATTGAAGATTTTTTTGTTATTCTCTTTAGGGGTTGTGAGGTTATGTAGTTGATTTTTTTCAAAATATAACTATTACTTTCATTATAATAGACCCAAAAGCTTTTTCCTTAATTAGCATATTTCATAACAGAATTAGTGTTCATCAAGTAAAAATGAGATTTTGTTCTTTAATCTATAGAACTTGGTCATAATAGAGGAATTATATCGGCGAGGATGACCCCTGATCTGGTCTAACAGAGGAAGTTCTTAAAAAAGAAAAGAAGCTTGTGTGGGGAAGAAGATCAACAAAGAGAAAAAAAAAAGCTATTGTAAACTAACACAAAAAAATCATAAATTAATGGAGATACTCTTATGTGGAAGAACATGTACGTGGGGAGTATATTATTTTTCTATTTTAATGCTCAAAAAGGTCCAAAGAGCCACATGTTCAATTTGCATTGGCTTATTAAAACATCACCCAAGAGTGAGGTACACCTGTCCTAGATAGGCCCAGCCCCTGTGTTGAGCCTCCTAAGTCAAATATGCACATGATGCAAATAAACGTTCCTATCGGGGATCCGACATAAGATTTTGTTATTCTAAGTCATCATCCTGTCGGAAAAGTGTCTAGACCGGCTTTAACTCGAGCGGACAACTCGAGCCGAAGAGTGTCGGTGCACCGGTAGCATGACTTTCCGGCTTAATTGAAAAAACTCTCCGCCTAAACATGTGTGACTACAAAATCCTTCACCGGGTGCCAAGCACCACAGCTATCTTGAGAAAACCGGGCTATGTCCAGCAAATGCCCAATATTATATTTCAAAAGACTCAGAAGAGAAAAAAATGGGTATCGGCACAATTTATATACAATTCACAAAATATCAAAGCGGTAAAGCAGCATTTAGCACATTAATACAAACATATAATAAAATCAGATAATAAATAAGCCAAATACAACAATTATTCAAAGCTCGAATTCTTATACCCTGAACCAGTGGGTCTGGGTTTGTTTTCCCCAGCAGAGTCGCCAGAGCTGTCACACCTCCTTTTGGCGCGCCCCTTACCCCGGAGGGTGGATGCACGAGGGAGTTTTTCCAATTTAAGTGACAATATTCGAAACGAGATTATTCTATTTATTTCAGAGTCGCCACTTGGAATTAATTAAGGTGTCCCAAGTCACCGATTTATTTAAATCCCGAATCGAGGAAATTTTCGACTTTCCAAATGAAGTCTGCGAACCAGAAATTCTAAGTAAGGAATTCTGTTGACCCGAGGGAAGGTGTTAGGCACCCTTGGATCCCGTGGTTCTAGCACAGTCGCTTCAATTATTATAAATGGCTAAAATATCTGATTTGAATACATGTTATAGCTTACATGCTTTTATAATTATTTACCGCTTTTAAATTGCTTGAATTATTCGTAATTAAAGAATTGAGTTACACGTACGTACATTCTTTTCTTTTGACGCATAAAAATTATGTCACGCGAATGTGTCCACAAATAATATTGCTTATTTGATAAATTGATAAATACAAAGCGCACCTATGCATAGATATTTACTAATGTACATATGGTTAGTTGTCTAATGTGAACAAATATCATATTTTAACTATTTAAGAACCTAACAGTTATAATATTCTATTCTAACATCCTCAAACAATTAATCCTATATCCAATTGCAAGTAAACACCTTAAACATTATATAAAGTTTTCATCTTTATTTCTTTTTCCTGTTTTTCAGTTAATCAATTTAATTCATGAACAAAACTAGTCGGCCAATCTGACAGATCTCCAAAATAACGTAACACTGCTACCAATCCTACTAACATATATAATGGTGAATAAGAAAACAAACTCTAGCATCACATAAAGATCAAAGGCAAACATTCATAACCCAAAATTACACAAGATTAATTCAACAGTTAAAATCTAACAAATTCTAGTTGTTCATAGTTTGAATATCCAGAATAAATGTAGGGAGGGGAGCTAAAGCAGTAATGAACATTTGCACTCCAAGTTCTTCTCAATTAAGCTTCATTCAATTTGAATCAATACATCACTCAAAGTAGAGATGAATACCTGGAATTCAAAAAGCAAAGGGGAAGTCAGTAATTTGTTCGACAATGAACAAACAACAGCAAGGCAAAAGCAACAGCAGATCCCAGCAAGAGTATACTAGCAGTTTACAGCAGTGATTCCAAACAGCCACAAACACAGCCCAGAAAGTTTGTGAAGAGGAAAACCAAACAGCAACAACCAATATCAACAACAAATAGACTTAACCTAGCTTGAGTCAAGCCAAGGTTCTTATATGAAGCTGATCTTTTAAACTCTTAAGAATTAATCTTCAAAATTGATTCCAAAACAGACTGTATTTCAAAAGAAACTCTCAAAGACTCTCCCAATATTCTCTAAAGATCTTTTTTAGAATTCTCTCAAGTGTTTTCAGCTTTCTCTGTGAGTGTATGTATTCCAGTGAATGTATCTGTGTGAGTGTATCTGTGAGTGTTTTCCAGTGAGTCTCAATGTGAGTGTGTGTGTTAAAAACTCCTTTCAGATCTCTCTATTCTGTTCATTGAGCCCTCAATCTCAAAATGAACTCCCAATCTCCCTGTTTTTGATCTCTGTTTTTCCCCCTCTATTTCAAATCTGTTTTTTCAGAATTCTCTCTTGCTCTCTCTGTTCCGATATTCTGCCAAGCAAATCTTTCTCTCTGCGTGTGTGTTTCTAAAACTGTTCTCCTCTTTTTTTTCCCCTTTTAGAATTCCTCTGTCTATTTAAAGACTTGTCTTGAAACAATCTTCATGTTTGTTAATCAAAGGTGTATGTGCAAGCATGATTTGTTTAATTGACTCCCCATGTGAACTCTACCTTTTACAGCCTGATCAAACACTCAAACCAAACAACAACCCCTATTCTTTGTCAATTAGACTATACCTAACCTTTTAAGCCTTTTCAAATGCTTCCCATGTTCTCTCTAACTTATACAAAAGGTATTAAACAGGGTGTTATGCATCAAAAACTAGTATGCAGTGCATATCTTGCTGTAAAACTAACCCTTCCCATGTGCAACACATTTGAACCCTTGAGTATGATTTTCAGATTTCTAAACTAAAGTTAAACAGCTATATCCAATTCAGTCTAATTCAACAAACAAAAATCAAACAAACAGCCTAATTCAACTCAAGAAGTGAATTCGGATTAGATGAGCCAATGCCAAACTTGTGCCCTAATGTTCTAACAAACGAACCTACGAATCTAATCGACGACATTCGTATAGTCAATTACAATGCGCATAATCGATAAACAATAGTCGACGAACAAATAATCCAAGAACATCTCGGCCAGAATAGTTCAAAATGCAGAATTAGCTAGTCGACGAATTTAAATGAATCGAATTCGTATCTTATAACGCCACATTTACAACAATGAATCAGAAACCAAACAGATCGACCAAATAAAAGGTCCCACAAGAAGAGGAAAAATAGAAATTGAAGATATCCGAGGAAAACTAACAACAAACGAATAACTAAACTAAAACGTCGGATACAGTTAAACAAGAAACGAAAAGGAAAAGAAAATACCTTGAAACAAAAAATGGAGAACTCGGCCAAGATTGGGCTTTGGTATTCGAGGTCGAAAGGACCTTAATTGAAATGTTTTCCAAGTGAAAACACATCAATTAAGGTCTATTAGACCTCAATCTCCATAAAATCCGATGAAGAAATCCCCAATTCGAGTTTTAGGGTTCTTAGCTCGGTTTTTGGGGCTTAATGGTTTCCGGTTAGATTCGAGCGGAACTAACGATGGTTAGGGTGTTAGGGTAGCCCGGTGGGTAATTGGTAGGAATTTGGGTCCAATTGGGGTAACTTGAGTCTTGGCTCGAATTTTCAATTGCCTATTCGAGAAGCTAGAGGTGGATTTGAGGTAAGGGGTTTGTGGATTTGGGTTTGGGGTGTGATGGGGGTTCCGTGGTGTTAGTTTGGGAGTTGCCGGCGTCGTCGCCGCCGGCTTTTCAGACGAGGAGGCAGGGGGCGGCGTTAGGGTTCTTGGGGGTATTTGGATCGTCTCTCAGAGACGATGGGGGGAGAGAGGGGTTCTGAGGGGTTTGGGTGTTTGGGTAATTAAAAGCTGGTCAATGATCTGGACCGTTGGATGAAGTATCATCAACGGTCCAGATTGAAAGGTGGGAGATGGGGCGGGTGAGATGTGTAATGGGTTGGGTCTTTTTAGGCTGGGTTTTTGTTTTGTTTGGGCTCCGAATTTAACATTTGGAATTGGCCCAATCCGATTTTGGACTTCTTTAACTCTATTTTGTTTCATTTTCTTTTGTTTTCTCCTTTTTTTAATTTTAAAAAATAAAACTAAAATTCTTAAAATCCTAAATTAACTCATAAAACCAAATTAACTTGTCAAAAATACTAATTAACTTCTATTAGTAATTATCACATATAATTAAATAACATTAAAAACAATTTGGACATTAAAAGACAAAAATACACATTTTTTGTGATTTTTTCATTATCGTAAAACAAACTTTAAAAGACAAAAATACATATTTTTGTGATTTTTTTCATTCTCGTAAAACAAACTTAATTAATCTCAATTGCAAACTTGAATTATATATGCAATATATATATTTTTTTTGTATTTTTATTTATTTAAACAAAAGACACGGACACACAAACGCAAACAATAAGAGAAAAATAACATATAATCCACAAATATTGCAAACAACACAAAAACTCTTTTATTTTGAATTTTTTGGGAGTAATTCTCATGTAGGGCAAAAATCACGTGCTTACAGCTGCCCCTCTTTGCGCGTAAACTTGAAGAGTTTTCGTGCAAAGAATAATGAGCAAATACGAGCGATTTTTTGCCCGTTCGAGCACTCCATGTGAAGCATTTTGAAAAGATCTTGACCGAGACTTTGCTTCGGGAGGCCTCCTACATATCCTGGGCTAAACAGGAATCAGGTCAATGTAGTTCAGGAAGTTTTGGTAGCTGGGACTACCGTGGACTGACACTTTGCTGTTACTGTTGCTATCGTTGCTGCATGTTGCTGCTTACTGCTTACTGACCTCCTTATTACACCAAAAGAAATTAAAGCCGAACTAGTTATGCTATCAAACTATGAGTTACAAGATTCCTATCTATGATTCTCTTGAAAACTTGATCTTGAATCTTAGCTGATTTGCTGTAGACCTCGATCCGAATCTTGATGCTCAACAAGCTGTACGTGCTTGTTTATTTATGTAACATTGAGTGAAACGGAGTCGGCGGAGCTTGTTACTTCAATCAGATTCTGAGCAATCCGCGCTTTTGTTTACTCCAACATTTGGACTTGTTTTCTTTTGGTTCTTTTCTTCTTTTCTTCATTATGGATTGATGTTCCATTTGTAGGTTATCTCGATCCTTACGTCCCGAGGTCAAACCTATTTAGACAACAAAACAAACAAACGGACGAAATTTTTCTGCCCCAGTTTTGCTAGGAAAATTTCGTGAGTTAGTTGTGACACAGAAAGTGACTAAAAAGACTCTTTGGTATTGGGTAAGAAGATCACAGTTTCACAAATAAACATTCCACGGCTTTCTGGCCGGGATTTTGAAGAAATGTTTCACGACTTTCTGGCCGGAACTCAAACAATGTCTAACGGGTTTTTGCCGCTAGACCCTCGGTTTTTTGGCCGGGGATAAACTAAATGGCCCCGCAGTTTTTTGACTGGGAGATCCTCGGTTTTTTGACCGGGGATAAAAGTTTCACGGCTTTCTGGCCGAATTCAAACAATGTCTAACGTTTTTTTGGCCGTCAGACCCTCGGTTTTTTGGCCGGGGTAAAAACAAATGGCTCCGCAGTTTTCTAACTGGGAGATCGTCGGTTTTCTGATCGGGGATAAAAGTTTCACGGCTTACTGGTCGGAATTCAAATAATGTCTAATAGTTTTTTGGCCGTCAGACCCTCGGTTTTTTGGCCGGGGTTAAAATAAATGGCTCTGCAGTTTTCTGACTGGGGAGATTCTTGGTTTTTTGGTCGGGAAGAAGAGTTTCACGGCTTTCTGACCGGAATTCAAACAATGTCTAACGGTTTTTTGCCGCCAGACCCTCGGTTTTTTGGCCGGGGTAAAAGTAAATGGCTCCGCAGTTTTTGACTGGGGAGATCCTCGGTTTTTTTGACCAGGGATAAAAGTTTCACGGCTTTCTGGCCGGAATTCAAACAATATCTAACGGTTTTTTGGCCGCCAGACCCTCGGTTTTTTGGCCGAGGTTAAAATAAATGGCTCTGCAGTTTTTTGACTGGGAGATCCTTGGTTTTTTGACCGGGGATAAGAGTTTCACGGCTTTCTGGCCGGAATTCAAACAATGTCTAATGGTTTTTTGGCCGCCGGACCCTCGGTTTTTTGGCCGGGGTTAAAATAAATGGCTCAGCAGTTTTCTGACTGGGAGATCCTCGGTTTTCTGACCGGGGATAAAAGTTTTACGGCTTTATGGCCGGAATTCAAACAATGTCTAACGGTTTTTTGGCCGCCGGACCCTCGGTTTTTTGGCCGGGGTTAAAATAAATGGCTCGGCAGTTTTCTGACTGGGAGATCCTCGATTTTTTGACCGGGATAAGAGTTTTACGGCTTTACGTCGGAATTCAAACAATGTCTAACGGTTTTTTGCCGCCAAACCCTCGGTTTTTGGCCGGGGTTAAAATAAATGGCTCCGCAGTTTTCTGACTGGGAGATCCTCGGTTTTTTGACCTGGGATAAAAGTTTCACGGCTTTCTGGCCGAAATTCAAACAATGCCTAATGGTGTTTTGGCCGCCAGACCCTCGGTTTTTTGGCCGAGGTTAAAATAAATGGGTCCACAGTTTTCTGGGAGATCCTCAGTTTTTTTACCGGGGATAAGAGTTTTACGGCTTTCTGGCCGGAATTCAAACAATGTCTAATGGTTTTTTGCCGCCAGACCCTCGGTTTTTTTGGCCGAGGTTAAACTAAATGGCCCCGCAGTTTTCTGACTAGGAGATCCTCGGTTTTCTGACCGGGGATAAAAGTTTCACGGCTTTCTGGCCGAAATTCAAACAATACCTAACGGTTTTTTGGCCGCGAGACCCTCGGTTTTTGGCCGAGGTTAAAATAAATGGCTCCGCGGTTTTCGACCGGGAGATCCTCGGTTTTTTGACCGGGGATAAGAGTTTCACGGCTTTCGGCAGGAATTCAAACAATATCTAACGGTTTTTTGCCGCCGGACCCTCGGTTTTTTGGCCGAGGTTAAAATAAATGGCTCCGCGGTTTTCGACCGGGAGATCCTCGGTTTTCTAACCGGGGATAAAAGTTTCACGGCTTTCCGGACGGAATTCAAACAATGTCTAACGGTTTTTGGCCTCGAGACCCTCGGTTTTTTGGCGGGGTTAAATAAATGGCTCCGTAGTTTTCCGATCGGGAGATCCTCGGTTTTCGACCAGGGATAAAAGTTTCACGGCTTTCGGCCGAATTCAAAAGCAATGTCTCACGGCTTTTTTGGCCGGAGAGACCCTTGGTTTTCTGACCGGGTCCAAACGGATATCGGACTAACATGATTTGATTCTCTTTTTTTTTTTTGAAGTTTTCATTTTTTTTCTTTTATTCTTCCTTTTGGGCCTTTTTTAGGTATTTTTTTTTCCGTTAACAAATACATACGATAAAGCTTTCGAAAAGAAACTTCCCTTTTTATGCGTTTCCTTTGTTCCAAAGCCATTTCAATGCTTGCGTACGTCACTTCTTTGGGTTGTACCTTCTTCTTGCACAATTAAATAGACCTGCTTTCAACAAAGAACATCTTATTAGTTGAAAAAGTGGTTGACTTTGTGGCCTTGATTTTCTTCATAGCTTGATCCTTTCCCCATTTCCATTGAGAACTTTGCTACCAATTGTCTTTTGGGGGTGACTTCTTTTCAAACTGACCAGGTTCATCCTTGGGATTCCGCGAGGATTTTCTGTGTAGGTTCTGTCCTTCTGCCTCATTCCGTTTCTTCTAAGACATTAGCCTTTGATTTCCATTTTCTTCCTAACATCCGTTCCTTTAGAAGTGATTGACCATCATGATCAGTTGGGATTGGATCAATAAACCACTGAGGCTGGGTATCTTTCTTCAACTTTTTTTTTACCAGACGGAGTCGTGTAAAACCGGTCCTGCCGCCTTTCTTTGTAATAGTTTCAGAATTAAAATTAAACCGAAAGGGATTCAAAGAATAACTATACAAAAAGCAAGAAAATGAGTTTAAAGAGAAGGGTCCCTTTCGGGGAAAAGAAAGACTTATCTAGGATGCATGCCGACTCCAAATAAATATGACATGCTTCTTGGACTGGACGCCTGACCCACATAAACTTTCCATCTTTTTATGAACCCATTGATTCGCAATTTCAAAACCAGGGAACCTTGCCAAATTTCTTTTAGTGAAGGGACGTCTTCTTTTTGGTCGGTGGCGCCCTTTTGGGGTTTCCGCCAATCGATCCCTCTCATTTCTCTTCTCACTGTCGCCTGATAGTGCTCTTTGCGAGTTTTCACTAAACGGACTCTCTCAATTTTAGTTTCTCCAATCGCCATCGCTTGTGCCCGAAGGTTTTCACCGATAAGACTCTCTCATTTTGTTTCTCTCAATCCAGGTTGTGTCAAATTTTCGTCAATGACATTCTTCACTTCCTTGCCTTTGCCAATTGATCTGAAGGACTTGAACAAGGTCTTTGGGTAAAAAGGAAATTGAATGGAATTACAACTCTGGAACGATCTTGACGGATCTAAACTGAACCGTCATATCATCTGCCCCAGTTTCAATTATTGGGGAAATTGGGATTTTTGGTTTGGTGTGACTGAACCTCAGGGAGAGGTTGCCTACGTATCCTTTTGGAATCTAGTCAGAACGTAGTTCAGGTGGTGATAATTTTTGTTTTTATTTTATTTTATTTTTCTTTCATATATATATATACATATATTATTTATTTTTTCTTTTCTCTTTTTTTTTCAATTTTTTATTTTTATTTATTTCGGGTTCCAAAGAGGGTGAACAAAGAAACATAACCGGCTCAAAGGGTTTTACAAAGGATTTATAGTGTTTGGGGTAGCAAGAAAGAAAGCCTTCGTCATCTCAATTATACAAAAGCCAACGTCGCGGGAGGTCCTGACATAGTACCTTTATACTGTATCTGTATTGACTGCCGTTTCAAGATTATTTCCTTCAATGTCTCCCAGATACAGTGTCCCTTTCGGTGATATTTTCCGGATGATGTATGGATCCTTCCAATTAGGAGCGAAATTTTCCTTTTGTTTCTTGGTAATGAGGAGGAATGCGCCTTAACGTCGGTTGTTCTATTTCGACATTCCCGGGCTGCACTTTCTTGTTGCAAGCATGGGCCATTCTTTGTTGGGATAACTACTCGGGTATTCTCTGAGTACAACACACCCCTTTTGTATGTGAACCAATTTTCCTTCAGTTATTCCAATTCATTGTTTCATTTCCTCAAAATAAACTTTTGTGCATTTCAACTCTCGATTCATTATTCTGAAGTCTGACAGCGTTTTGGGATCTAAGCATGAAGTCCGCAAGCATGTTGTCACACCTCCTTTTGGCGCGCCCCCCACCCTGGAGGGTAGATGCGCGAGGGAGTTTTTCTAATTTAAGTGACAATGTTCAAAACGGGATTATTCTATTTATTTCAGAGTCGCCACTTGGAATAAATTATGGTGTCCCAAGTCACCGATTTATTTAAATCCCGAATCGAGGAAATTTCGACTTTCCAAATGAAGTCTGCGAACCAGAGATTCTAAGTAAGGAATTCTGTTGACCCGAGGGAAGGTGTTAGGCACCCCCGGATCCCGTGGTTCTAGCACGGTCGCTTCAACTATTATATATGGCTAAAAATATCTGATTTTATACATGTTTATAAATTAATGCTCTGATTAAACTTTTAAAACCGCTTTATTAATTTTGAAGAAAAGTATCCGACTTAAACAGTATTTAAACTATCAGGTAAATAAATAATAAATAAAAATTATTTGCTCTAAATAAAATCAAAATTTTGTCCCCTTTTATTCCGTTTTGTACCCTATATAAAATGAACACTTTAATTTCTAAATTTTACTTCTATTAACCCAATTCCGGCATATGTCTCTAAATAATTGAGTTAAACTATAAATGTCGTTCTTTTTGAAGAAAACTTGCTCAGCTTATTAGCGAAATCTGGGCTTGAAACCCAATACAAAGAAGAACGAAATCTAGGCTTGAAGCCTACACGCATGCGCCAGCCTTCTCTATCGTGTGCCTTTCTAAGTAAAATTTCACAAATGCACAATACATAGCCTGGGATTCAATTTTTATTGGTGGATTATTCTCTATATTCCTAACTTTTGGTTTATAAAGAAATCATATACTACTGCATATTGAAATAAATTGTTTGAAACTGTTTTTAGCTTTTCATGTAAGTTGTTTTTAACTTTTCATGTGTTTGAACACTCATAATTGTTTGAACACATATGAACACATATATTGAACACTCATAATATGTTTGAAATCATATAAGCTGTTTTTAGATTTTCATGCTTGAACCAATATGTTTGAAACTAAACCAACAATTATGAATCGAATCGTCAAATGCAAGCGGCTAGGAATCTACACTAAAATACATAAGTAATAAAAAAAAACTAGAAATTCAGCTTCTAACAGGATCTTCATTCGAACAGAACTTCATGTCTTTACATGCATCAGTAATTAAACTTCAACCAAGTACCTGGCAGTGGAAGAAAAAGTAATCAGTGACAGCAGTAACAACAAGCAGAAACGAACAGCAACGCAATCAGCAATAACCCAGGAGTGTATCATAGAATTCGGCAACTTCAGAAAACAATTCCATAGATGAAAAACACAACTTAACAGGCAATGACCCCTCAGACTGATCAAAACAAAACGGAATGCTTCAACTAACTTCACTGTAAGAAACAGAAGATGGAAGCTCTCAATTAAACTCTCAATCTCTATCCTCTTTTCTCTCTGTTTTCCAGTAAGTCTCTCTGTGTCAGTCTGTTCCCCCCCAGTCTGTCTCAATGTGAGTCTCAGCCCCTTTTATAGCCTCCAAATGACAACCTTCAGCTCTATTTTTAAGGGTTTTAAATACTGTCCAGCCATGTTGTTCCCCCCTTTTGCACTTTTCAGCTTGTGTTATTCCCTAGCCCACGTGTGTCCCTTTAGCTTTTAGTCACACCCCATGTGTTCTCTCATTTCCAGCTTGTGTTATTCCTTAGCCCATGTGCACTACACCCTTTCTTTAATTTTCTAAAACCTTAATCAGAATTGCAGCTATATCCAATCCAACATTTCCTAATCTAAGATAAACAAAGTCCAAAACTAATGCCTATCCTGCTGTAAAACAAACTCCACTGATTTTAAACCATGTGCATTGCACTTTGATCTCTAGCTGTTGGCTTCTAATTTTTAAACTGAAATCTAAAACAGCTATATCCAATCCATTCTAATTCAACAAACAAAATCAAACAAACAGCCTAATTCAAACTCAAGTAGTGAATTCGGATCAGATGAGCCAATGCCAAGCTTGTGCCCTAATGTTCTAACAAACGAACCTACACATCTAATCGACGACATTCGTATAGTCGATTACAACAGCTATAATCAATAACACACAATCTACGAACAAGCTTTCAATCTTCAGCACTTAGGCCGAAAAAATGAGAGAAGCAGGAACATTATTCAACTTCAATAATCGAATCGAATACACACACTTAATAACAAACAACAATCAATCGATCAAACAGAACTAATAATTTTGACCAAATAAAAGGTCTTTGAAGAAGAACAGAAAACAGGGACGGCTAAAAGAACATTGAGAAGAATTCAATCAAGTTAAACTAAACAAATACACAAAACAAATTGAAATAAACAAGAAAATAACATTACCTCAAAAGAAATCGAAAATCAGCAACCTTGGAAAGAATTCTCGGTTTTGGACTCAAATTTGGACTTTGGGAATCAAATGGACTTTAATTGAAATGTTTTCAACTGAAAACATCTCAATTAAAGTCTATTCTAATCCCAATTTCTTTAAATCTAACACGGCGGCTCAAATTTGGATTTTAGGGTTCTTGAAGTCTCGATTTGGGGCTTAATGGTTTCCGGTTAGATTCGAGCAAAAAGGGCCATGGATTCACGGAGGGGATAGTCCGGTGGTGGTGTGGTGTTAATTTGGAGAGGTTTGGGGTGAATCTCAATTTCCGGCGAACTTTCGATCTAATATTCGAAGAGTTCGACAATGATTCGAGTAAGATGGGTAAAGGATTCGTGTAGAGGGGGAGAAGGGGAAGCTATGGTGTTAATTTGGGGGTGATTGGCCTACCGGAAC
Organism: Nicotiana noctiflora; assembly: GCA_032618575.1. Classification (NCBI taxonomy): domain Eukaryota; kingdom Viridiplantae; phylum Streptophyta; class Magnoliopsida; order Solanales; family Solanaceae; genus Nicotiana; species Nicotiana noctiflora. Next base: position 92,841 of record JASVEL010000389.1, on the reverse strand, counting down.
CGCCGTGAGGCGATTTCCGGCAAGCGGTGGACGGTGGCTCGACGGCGGCTAGGGCTTAGGGTGTCTCTAAGGTTAAGAGAGGAGGATAAGGGTTTGTTTGGTGAATGAGGGACTGAAACCGGTTTTTGGGGTTTAAAATTATCCTTTTAATATCAACTGTTGGATCATAAAAATCCAACGGTCTAGATCAGTTAATGTGGGGGGAAAGCGGTTTGGGCCGGGTAAGGTCAAGGTGTTGGGCGGGTTTGGTGTTTGGTTGGCCTCAAATGGCCCAAATCCGATTTTGCTTCAATTTCTTTTGTTTTCTTCGTTTAAAATCCCAAATAATTAAAAACAAAAAAGATCTAAACTAATTAATTCCTAATTGTAAAATTGAGTCCTAATATTTTTTTGTGTTTTTTTTGTTTTTTTAATTAATTCAACAATGACACGCATAGACAAAGGATACAAATAAGTAATTAAGACATGGCACAAAATTTACGGAAAATCCCATGCAATGCAAAAAACTATTTTATTTTTGAATTTGGGAGTAATTCTCACGTAGGGCAAAAATCACGTGCTCACAGCTACCCCTCTTTGCGCGGAAACATGAAGAGTTTTCGTGCAAAGATAAGTGAGCGGATACGAGCGATTATTGCCCGTATGAGCACTCCGTATGAAGCATTTTTTTTTTTGGAAAAGTTTGACCGAACCTTTGCTTCCGAAGGTCTCCTACATATCCCTGGCTAAAAGGGAATCAGGTCAATGTAGTTCGGGAGGTTTTGGTAGCTGGGACTACCGTGGACTGACACTTTGCTGTTACTGTTGCTATCATTGCTACTGTTGCTACTTACTGCTTACCGACCTCCTTATTACACCAAAAAGAGAAATTAAAGCTGAACTAGCTATGCTATCAAACTATGAGTTACAAGATTCCTATCTATGATTCTCTTGAAAACTTGATCTTGAATCTTAGCTGATTTTGCTGTAGACCTCGATCTGAATCTTGATGCTCGCAAGCTGTATGTGCTTGTTTATTTCTGTAACATTGAGTGAAACGGAGTCGGCGGAGCTTGTTACTTCAATCAGATTCTGAGCAATCCGCGCCTTTGTTTATTCCAACGTTGAAATCTTTTCCTTTGGTTCTTTTCTTCTTTTCTTCACTCTGGATTGATGTCCCATTTGTAGGTTATCTTGATCCTTGCGTCCCGAGGTCAAACCTATTTAGACAATAAAACAAACAAACGAACGAAATTTTTCTGCCCCAGTTTTGCTAGGAAAATTTCGTGAGTTAGTTGTGACACAGAAAGCGATTAAAAAGACTCTTTGGTATTGGGTAAGAAAATCACAGTCTCACAAATAAACGTTCCACAGCTTTCTGGCCGAGATTTTGAAGAAGAGTTTCACGGCTTTCTGACCGGAATTCAAACAATGTCTATCGGTTTTCGGCCGCTAGATCCTCGATTTTTGGCCGGGGTTAAAACAAATGGCTCCGTAGTTTTCTGACTGGGAGATCCTCGGTTTTCTGACCGGGGATAAACGTTTCACGGCTTTCGGGCCGAAATTCAAACAATGTCTAACGGTTTTTTGGCCGCAAGACCCTCGGTTTTTTGGCCGGGGTAAAAGTAAATGGCTCCGCAGTTTTTTTTTGACTGGGAGATCCTCGGTTTTCTGACCGGGGATAAAAGTTTCACGGCTTTCTGGCCGGAATTCAAACAATGTCTAACGGTTTTTTGGCCGTTAGACCCTCGATTTTTGGCCGGGGTAAAAGTAAATGGTTCCGCAGTTTTCTGACTGGGAGATCCTCGGTTTTCTGACCGGGGATAAAAGTTTCACGGCTTTCTGGCCAGAATTCAAACAATATCTAACGGTTTTTTGGCCGTCAGATCCTCGGTTTTTGGCCGGGGTAAAAGTAAATAGCTCCGAAGTTTTTTGACTGGGAGATCCTCGGTTTTCTGACCGGGGATAAAAGTTTCACGGCTTTCTGGCCGGAATTCAAACAATGTCTAACGGTTTTTTGGCCGCCAGACCCTCGGTTTTTTGGCCGGGGTAAAAGTAAATGGCTCCGCAGTTTTCTGACTGGGAGATCCTCGGTTTTCTGACCGGGGATAAAATTTTCACAGCTTTCCGGTCGGAATTCAAACAATGTCTAACGGTTTTTTGGCTGCAAGACACTCGGTTTTTTGGCCGCGGTTAAAATAAATGGCTCCGCAGTTTTCTGATTGGGAGATCCTCGGTTTTCTGACGGGGGATAAAGGTTTCACGGCTTTCTGGCTGGAATTCAAACAATGTCTAACAATATTTTGGCCGCCAGACCCTTGGTTTTTTGGCCGGGGTTAAAATAAATGGCTCCGCAGTTTTCTGACTGGGAGATCCTCGATTTTCTGACCGGGGATAAAAGTTTCACGGCTTTCTGGCCGGAATTCAAACAATGTCTAACGATTTTTTGGCCTCCAGACCCTCGGTTTTTTGTCCGGGGTAAAAGTAAATGGCTCGCAGTTTTTTGACTGGGGAGATCCTCGGTTTTTCTGACCGGGATAAAAGTTTCACGGCTTTCTGGCCGGAATTCAAACAATGTCTAACGGTTTTTTGGCCGTCAGATCCTCGGTTTTTTGGCGGGGTAAAAGTAAATGGCTCCGCAGTTTTTTGGTCGGGGAGATCCTCGGTTTTCCGACCGGGGATAAAAGTTTCACGACTTTCTGGTCGGAATTCATACAATGTCTAACGGTTTTTTGGCCGTCGGACCCTCGGTTTTTGGCGGGGTAAAAGTAAATAGCTCGCGAGTTTTTGATCGGGGAGATCCTCGGTTTTCCGACCGGGGATAAAAGTTTCACGGCTTTACGGCCGGAATTCAAACAATGCCTAACGGTTTTTTGGCCGTCGGACCCTCGGTTTTTTGGCCGGGTTAAAGTAAATGGCTCTGCAGTTTTCTGACTGGGGAAATCCTCGGTTTTTTGATCGGGGATAAGAGTTTCACGGCTTTTTGGCCGGAATTCAAACAATGTCTAACAGTTTTTTGGCCGTCAGACCCTCGGTTTTTTGGCCGGGGTAAAAGTAAATGGCTCCGCAGTTTTCTGACTGGGAGATCCTCGGTTTTTGTCCGGGGATAAGAGTTTCACGGCTTTCTGGCCGGAATTCAAACAATGCCTAATGATTTTTTGGCCGTCGGACCCTCGGTTTTTTGGCCGGGGTTAAAGTAAATGGCTCCGCAGTTTTCTGACTGGGGAGATCCTCGGTTTTCTGACCGGGGATTTTGAAAGAAATTTTTCACGGCTTTCTGGCCGGAATTCAAAACAATGTTTTGCGGCTTTCTGGCCGGAAAGACTCTCGGTTTTTCTGACCGGGGTCCAAACAGATATTGGATTGACATGATTTGATTCTCTTTTTGGAGTTTTCATTTTCTTTTCTTTTATTCTTCTTTTTGGGCCTTCTTTTAAGTTTTTTTGTTTTTTTATTTTTATTTTTATTTTATTTTATTTTATTTTATTTTTTAACCATCAACAAATGCATAAGATAAAGCTTTTGAAAAGAAACTTCCCCTTTTATGCGCTTTCGTTGTTCCAGAGCCATTTCAATGCTTGCGTACTTCACTTCTTTGGATTGTACCTTCTTCTTGTACAATTAAATAGACCTGCTTTCAACAAAGAACATTTTATTAATTGAAAAAGTGGTTGACTTTGTGGCCTTGATTATCTTCATTGCCTGATCCTTGCCCTATTTTCATTAAGAAACTTTGCTACCAATTGTCTTTGGGGGTGACTTCTTTTCAAACTGACCGGGTTCATCCTCGGGATTCCACGAGGATTTTCTGTGTGGGTTCTGTCCTTCTGCCTCATTTCGTTTCTTCTAAGACCTTAGCCTTTGATTTTCATTTTCTTCCTAACATCCGTTCCTTTGGAAGTGATCGACCATCATGATCAGTTGGGATTGGATCAATACACCTTTGAGGCTGGGTATCTTTCTTCAACTGTTTTTTTACCAGACGGAGTCCTGTAATACCGGTCTTGCCGCCTTTCTTTGTAATAGTTTCAGAATTAAAATTAAACCGAAAGAGATTCAAAGATAACTATACAAAAAAGCAAGAAAATGAGTTTAAAGAGAAGCGTCCCTTTCGGGGAAAAGAAGGACTTATCTGGGATGCATGCTGACTCCAAATAAACATGACATGCTTCTTGGACTGGACGCCTGACCCACATAAACTTTCCAACTTTTATGAACCCATTGATTCGCAATTTCAAAACCAGGGAACCTTGCCAAAATTCTTTTAGTGAAGGGACGTCTTCTTTTTGGTCGGTGGCGCCTTTTGCGGGTTTCCACCAATCTATTCCTCTCATTTCTCTTCTCACTGTCGCCTGATAGTGCTCTTTGCGAGTTTTCACTAAACAGACTCTCTTATTTTTAGCTTCTCCAATCGCCATCGCCTTATGGTGCCCGAAGGTTTTCACCGATAAGACTCTCTCATTTTGTTTCTCTCAATTCAAGCTGTGTTAGATTTCCGTCAATGACATTCTTCACTTCCTTGCCTTTGCCAATTGATCCGAAGGACTTGAACAAGGTCTTTGGGTAAAAAGGAAATTGAATGGAATTACAACTTTCTGGAACCATCTTGACGGATTTAAACTGAACCGTCATCATCTGCCCCAGTTACAATTTTTGGGAAAATTGGGATTTTTGGTTTGGTGTGACTGAACCTCGGGGAGAGGTTGCCTACGTATCCTTTCGGAATCAAGTCAGAACGTAGTTCAGGTTACTTTGTTTTGTTTTGTTTTGTTTGGTTTTTTTTTTGATTCCAAAGAGGGTATCCAAAGAAAGGTAACCGGCTCAAAGGGTTTTACAAAGGATTCATAGTGTTTGAGGTAGTAAGAAAGAAAGCCTTCGTCATCTCAATTATACAAAAGCTAACGTCGCGGGAAGTCCTGACATAGTACTTTTATGCTGTATCTGTATTGACTGCCGTTTCAAGATCATTTCCTTCAATGTCTGCCAGATACAGTGTCCCTCTCAGTGATATTTTTCGGATGATGCATGGATTCTTCCAATTAGGAGCGAAATTTTCTTTTTGTTTCTTGGTAATGAGGAGGAATGCGCCTTAACGTCGGTTGTTCTATTTCGAGATTTCTGGGCCGCACTTTCTTGTTGCAAGTATGGGCCTTTTTTTATTGGGACAACTACTCGGGTATTCCTTGAGTACAACACAACCCTTTTTGTATGCGAACCAATTTCCTTCGGTTATTCCAATTCATTGTTTCATTTCCTCAAAAATAAACTTTTGTGCATTTCAACTCTCGATTCATTATTCTGAAGTCTGACAGCGTTTTAGGATCTAGGCATGAAGTCCGCAAGTATGTCATGTTATATAAAGCTGCATGATTTGAACTAAAAAGAAGAGAAAAAGAAAACTAAAACAAACCTGAAAGAATAAAAAATAACAAAAGAAAAGAAAACGGACGGTGAAATATTAATTTCATTTCTTGAAATCGAAAAGATAAACGAGGTTCACATTCGGAAATTTAAAGACAAAAACTAAAAGAAACATCCAATTTACACCCCGAAATACTCTGGATGCTGAGAAATGCGGCGGGACAAGTTTACTGGGCTTCCGCCTGGTCGGGAATGGCCAAGCCTTTCAGCTTGGGAGTATAGTGTCTGATCTCATCTCAACGGTGATAGTCCCTTTCCCTGGCTCAACCGTGCAGGTATCGCAGAGCTTTGCCTCATGTTTTCCTTCACTCTCTTCGGTCATGGAATCCTCATTATCTTTCTCTTCACGGTTCTTAAGCTTTTGCGGCACCCGTCCAACAAACACTGTCTCATTCAGCTGTGGTGTCTTAATCGCCTCCCATGCCACATAACCAATTTCCTTTTCTGGTTCTAACTCAGTGATTTTACTCTTCTTTTCCCCTTTCTCTTGTTTCGGGGCCGTCTTGGGCTTCCTTTCTATGTCAGCAATAGCAATTATGGCCTTAAGCGCTGGATCGAATTCTTCGTCTTCACAGATCATCCCAACTATCGGCCCGTTATTGTGAGCAAGCAGTGGATTATTGGTCACATTTGGGACATCCTCATCCTTCAACACAATCTTCCCTTGCTCTATTAAATTCTCCACCACTTGTTTCAAAGTCCAACAGTCATTAGTATGGTGTCCCTCTGCCTCTGAATGATATGCACATCTGACACCAGCTTTGTAGGAAGGCGATGCCGGGTTTTGTCTATTCTGAGGAACCGACTGCAGTAGACCCATTTGGACAAGTTTCGGGAATAGATTAGAGTAAGATTCACCAATTGGGGTAAAACTTGATTTCTTTGGCTGTTCCCAAGGACGGAAGTTATTCTGCGGAGGTCGAGGATTATAGTGGTTCTGGTGGGGAGGCTGATTTCTTGGAAATAGAGCTTGGTTTCTACTGACATGCTGTTGCGGTTGCACAAAAGGTTGAGCATTCATGACTGCGTATGGTTGAGGGATATAGGACATTTCCTGAGCAGAGTAATAATGCTGGGGGGTTCTTTCTGAAAAGAAGGGTCTAGGAGTGTGGTGTCTTCTATCACCCGAAGTTGCCATGTAGTTTTCCTCTTTCATCCTACCCTTTGCTATTCCTCCAGACCCTCATTGGATTGCTTGGGAGGTTGCTCGAATGGCCGCTTGACTCAAAATTCTTCCCGTCTTCAAACCATTTTCCACCATTTCCCCAATCTTGATCGCCTCTGCGAAAGGTTTTCCCATTGCTGACAGCATGTTCTGGAAATAGTCTGGTTCTTGAGCCTGGAGGAAAGTAGTGACCATTTCCATTTCGTCCATAGGGGTTTCACCCTGGATGCTTGCTCTCGCCATTTAATAGCATATTCTCTGAAGCTTTCTGGGGTTTCTTCTTTAAGTTCGATAAAGAATTCCTGTCTGGCGCAATGTCAATGTTGTACTGGAACTGTTTCACAAAATCTCTAGCCAAATCGTCCCAGATGTGCCATCGAGATATGTCTTGATCCATGTACCATTCTGATGCTATCCCGATCAAGCTTTCTCCGAAATATGCCATCAGCAATTCCTCCATGCCGCCGGCACCTCGCAATTGATTGCAGTATTTATTTAGATGAGCAATAGGGTCGCCGTGCCCGTCATACTTTTCGAACTTCGGCGTCTTAAAGCCTGAGGGCAAATGGACATGTGGGAACATGCACAAATCTACGTAAGAAACACTCTTCTATTCGCCTAGACCTTGCATGTTTTTCAAACTCTGTTCCAAGCTGCTCATTCTTTTTGCCATTTCATCCCGTTCGGGAGATTTTGGATTTTGGATTGGCATGAGCTGAGGATAGACATTGGCGGCAAACTGGGTAGGATCCTGTGGAAGGGGTGGTGCCGGGAACATAAAAGAAGAGGAATCAAAGAAAGGAGTATGCGTGCCGGGATGCGCCGTGATTGGAACGGGCAAACCAACGGATGTTCTTGCAGATGTATCTAATGCTGTCAGTGGGTGATTCAGAGAGGGTTGTGACATTAGAATACCCAAACAGAGTAGGTGGGTAATTGGTGGGAGTATTAGAAATCCCACTTGACTTGAGGAATAGTTCGGGGAACCCGGGGATCAGACTTGGGGGCTCTTTCCCGTTATTCCAGTCATCTAACATCTCCAGCATTCGACATCGCAAAATTCTGTTTTCTTCTGCAGCTGCTGACTCAGTAGCCGGAATGGCTGACACAGAACTCTCTTCCAAAACGGGAACGGTTGATAGAGGGATTTCTGAAGACATGTTGGCGCTTCTTTTCGACCTTGTGGAATAAGGATGGGTATTTTCTTTTGATTTAGCAACGGGTTGCTGAACTTTTCCTTTGGACCTCGTGAAGTATGAATGTGAGGCCAGAGTACCACAAAATCAACCACCCTTTTTTAAAACCTGGAGTTTGGCAAACAAACGGTTAGTCTGAAACAACATAACAGATAAGTAATCTCACGTTGGGTGTGATGCATTTATACAGTTGATCGTGTTGCTACTTGTAATCGATCGTAATGCGTTATTCCAGCGTATACTTTCCTTTGCTTTTATCTTCCTCCTCTCTTTATCAATTTTCTTTCACATTTTTTTTTTTAGTGATGGTCGAATCTTATGTGGATTGCCTACGTATCATGTCCCCGCATGAATTAGACCGGGCATAGTTCGGAAACGAGAGGACAATAATAATAAAACATTTTTTAAAGGAATTTTCAATTTTCACAATAAAACAAACATGATTACAAAGTTTTAAAAACTAGCCATACTAACAGATTTTGATGAAAAGAAATACTTACAGACTTGAAAATCAAACACCATATGATCTAAATCAAAAGAAATATAAATTAAGAAAGAGAAAACTAGCAGATTACTTCTCTGTTTGCCAATTTCAACCAAATGGCTATTTCTGCAAACGTGGCCCCTTCTCAACTCCATATGAATTTTGAGGCCGGGAAGGATTTCTTTACAAACTTGTCCATTCTTTTACGAAGACAACCTTTCGACAACTGAAAGATGCTATAAGGCTATCTCGGCAAGAACAGTTTAAAATACCGCCGAAACTAGCTTGGCTTATTTTGACCAAAAAATTCAAGCATTTACTTGCCACTGATTCTTTTCTTATTATGTTTTTTTTCAAATTAAGATAAAAGATATGGTTTTGCGGACACGACCTTTCAGCACCTCGGGGACGAAGATTTTAAGGTTGTGTTTAGCTAATTGACCAAAAATCCTAAAAATGATCAAAAGTGGCCGTTTATGCAAAGTCAACCTTTCGGCGTCCCTCTCGGGAACATTCGACTATTTTTGGCAAAAGCGGCATCACCTGACTTATTTATGACAAAAAATTAAAATTTAGATATATTTTTTTTTTCTTTTAATTTTTCAAATTAAAACAAAAAGTCTGGTATTGCAAATACGGCCTTTCAGCGCCTCGGGGACGAAGATTATAAGGCTGTGAGGGTCAATCGACCAAAAAATCTACAAAATGACCCAAAAGTGGCCGTTTATGCAAAGTCAACCTTCCGGCGTCCCTTTCGGGTACATTCGGTTGTTTTTGAAAACGGCATCACTCAACATATTTACAACGAAAAAATCAATTTCGATATTTTTGGAAAAGGGGAGGTTGGACCCGATGAAGGTTGCCTACGTATCTCACACCATGTGAGAATCAAACCAGCGTAGTTCGGTAATAAAAGAACTAAATCATTTTAAGAAACGGAAATAAACTATTTTTAAACAGCATTTCTATAACCAACTATTTTCAGAGAAACTAACCTATCTTTAATAAAATCAACAAATTTTTTTTTTCGATTATTTTTTTTTTTTTGCATTTTTCAAAAAATAATTATTTTCAAAGGAAACTAAGAAAATTTATTTACATTTTTTTGCATTTTTCAAAAAATTATTTTCAAAGAAACTAAACTATTTTTCGTAAAATTAAGAAAATTTATTTGGGATTTTTTTTATATTCAAAAATTTTCAGAGAAACTAACTATTTAAAATTAACAAAATTTATTCGGAGATTTTTTTTTCATTTTCAAAAATTATTTTCCAAGAAAAGCATCTCGTTTTCCATTCGATTGACATCTTCCATTCCTTACCCTATTTTTTTAACAAACCGGTCGGCATGTAAGATCGAAACAAATAAATGCACACAGAAAGATGCAACAAGTTGGTCTTTTGTTTCGGGTACACCTGTCCTAGACAGGCCCAACCCCTGTGTTGAGCCTCCTAAGTCAAATATACACATGATGCAAATAAACGTTCCTATCGGGGATCCGACATAAGGTTTTGTTATTCTAAGTCATCATCCCGTTGAAAAAAATGTCTAGACTAGCTTTAACTCGAGCGGACGACTCGAGCCGAAGAGTGTCAGTGCACCGGTAGCATGGCTTTCCGGCTTAATTGACAAAACTCTCCGCCTAAACATGTGTGACTACAAAATCCTTCGCTGGGTGCCAAGCACCACAGCTATCTTGAGAAAAACGGGCTATGTCCAGCAAATGCCCGATATTATATTTCAAAAAGTCTCAGAAGAGAAAAAAAATGGGTATCGGCACAATTTATATACAATTCACAAAGTATCAAAGCGGTAAAGCAACATTTAGCATATTAAATACAAACATGTAATAAAATTAGATAATAAATAAGCCAAATAAAATAATTATTCAAAGCTCGAATTCTTAAACCCTGAACCAGTGGTTCTGGGTTTGTGTCCCCAGCAGAGTCGCCAGAGCTGTCACACCTCCTTTTGGCGCGCCCCGCTACCCGGGGGTAGAAGCGCAAAGGAGTTTTTTCCAATTTAAGTGACAATATTCAAAACGGGATTATTCTATTTATTTCATAGTCGCCACTTGGAATAAATTATGGTGTCCCAAGTCACCGATTTATTTAAATCCCGAATCGAGGAAATTTACGACTTTCCAAATGAAATCTGCGAACCAGAGATTCTAAGTAAGGAATTCTGTTGACCCGAGGGAATGTGTTAGGCACCCCCGGATCACGTGGTTCTAGCACGGTCGCTTCAACTATTATATATGGCTAAAAATATCTGATTTTATACATGTTTATAAATTAATGCTCTGATTAAACTTTTAAAACCGCTTTATTAATTTTGAAGAAAAGTATCCGACTTAAACAGTATTTAAACTATCAGTAAATAAATAATAAATAAAAATTATTTGCTCTAAATAAAATCAAAATTTTGTCCCCTTTTATTCCGTTTTGTACCCTATATAAAATGAACACTTTAATTTCTAAATTTTACTTCTATTAACCCAATTCCGGCATATGTCTCTAAATAATTGAGTTAAACTACAAATGTCGTTCTTTTTGAAGAAAACTTGCTCAGCTTATTAGCGAAATCTGGGCTTGAAACCCAATACAAAGAAGAACGAAATCTAGGCTTGAAGCCCACACGCATGCACCAGCCTTCTCTATCGTGTGCCTTTCTAAGTAAAATTTCACAAATGCACAATACATAGCCTGGGATTCAATTTTTATTGGTGGATTATTCTCTATATTCCTAACTTTTGGTTTATAAAGAAATCATATACTACTGCATATTGAAATAAATTGTTTGAAACTGTTTTTAGCTTTTCATGTAAGTTGTTTTTAACTTTTCATGTGTTTGAACACTCATAATTGTTTGAACACATATGAACACATATATTGAACACTCATAATATGTTTGAAATCATATAAGCTGTTTTTAGCTTTTCATGCTTGAACCAATATGTTTGAAACTAAACCAACAATTATGAATCGAATCGTCAAATGCAAGCGGCTAGGAATCTACACTAAAATACATAATAGAAATTCAGCTTCAAACAGGATCTTTATTCGAACAGAACTTCATGTCTTTACATGCATCAGTAATTAAACTTCAACCATGAACTAAAGAAGTACCTGGCAGTGGAAGAAAAAGTAATCAGTGACAGCAGTAACAACAAGCAGAAACGAACAGCAACGCAATCAGCAGTAACCCAGGAGTGTATCATAGAATCCGGCAACTTCAGAAAACAATTCCATAGATGAAAAACACAACTTAACAGGCAATGACCCCTCAGACTGATCAAAACAAAACGGAATGCTTCAACTAACTTCACTGTAAGAAACAGAAGATGGAAGTGATATTTCTGTGAGTGTGAGTCTACCTATTCCAGTGAGTTCCCTCTCTGTTTTCTTCTATATCTGTCCCCTATTCCAGTGAGCCTCAACCCCTTTTATAGCCTCCAAATGACAGCCTTCAACTCTATTTTTAAGTGTTTTAAATACTGTCCAGCCATGTTGTTCCCCCCCTTTGCACTTTTCAGCTTGTGTTATTCCCTAGCCCATGTGTGTCCCTTTAGCTTTTAGTCACACCCCATGTGTTCTCTCATTTCCAGCTTGTGTTATTCCTTAGCCCATGTGCACTACACCCTTTCTTTAATTTTCTAAAACCTTAATCAGAATTGCAGCTATATCCAATCCAACATTTCCTAATCTAAGATAAACAAAGTCCAAAACTAATGCCTATCCTGCTGTAAAACAAACTCCACTGATTTTAAACCATGTGCATTGCACTTTGATCCCTAGCTGTTGGCTTCTAACTTTTAAACTGAAATCTAAAACAGCTATATCCAATCCATTCTAATTCAACAAACAAAATCAAACAAACAGCCTAATTCATACTCAAGTAGTGAATTTGGATCAGATGAGCCAATGCCAAGCTTGTGCCCTAATGTTCTAACAAACGAACCTACGAATCTAATCAACGACATTCGTATAGTCGATTACAACAGCTATAATCAATAACACACAATCGACGAACAAGCTTTCAATCTTCAGCACTTAGGCCGAAAAAATGAAAGAAGCAGGAACATTATTCGACTTCAATAATCGAATCGAATACACACACTTAATAACAAACAACAATCAATCGATCAAACAAAACTAATAATTTTGACCGAATAAAAGGTCTTTGAAGAAGAACAGAAAACAGGGACGGCCAAAAGAACATTGAGAAGAATTCAATCAAGTTAAACTAAATAAATACACAAAACAAATTGAAATAAATAAGAAAATAACATTACCTAAAAAAAAATCGAAAATCAGCAACCTTGGAAAGAATTCTCGGTTTTGGACTCAAATTTGGACTTTGGGAATCAAATGGACTTTAATTGAAATGTTTTCAACTGAAAACATCTCAATTAAGTCTATTCTAATCCCAATTTCTTTAAATCTAACCCGGCGGCCCAAATTTGGATTTTAGGGTTCTTGAAGTCTCGATTTGGGGCTTAATGGTTTCCGGTTAGATTCGAGCAAAAAGGGCCATGGATTCACGGAGGGGATAGTCCGGTGGTGGTGTGGTGTTAATTTGGAGAGGTTTTGGGTGAATCTCAATTTCCGGCGAACTTTCAATCTAATATTCGAAGAGTTCGACGACGATTCGAGTAAGATGGGTAAAGGATTCGTGTAGAGGGGGAGAAGGGGAAGCTATGGTGTTAATTTGGGGGTGATTGGCCTACCGGAACCGCCGTGAGGCGATTTCTGGCAAGCGGCGGACGGTGGCTCGACGGCGGCTAGGGCTTAGGGTGTCTCTAAGGTTAAGAGAGAAGGATAAGGGTTTGTTTGGTGAATGAGGGACTGAAACCGGTTTTTGGGGTTTAAAATTATCCTTTTAATGTCAACCGTTGGATCATAAAAATCCAACGGTCTAGATCAGTTAATGTGGGGGGAGACGGTTTGGGCCGGGTAAGGTCAAGGGTGTTGGGCGGGTTTGGTGTTTGGTTGGCCTCAAATGGCCCAAATCCGATTTTGCTTCAATTTCTTTTGTTTTCTTCATTTAAAATCCCAAATAATTAAAAACAAAAAAGATCTAAACTAATTAATTCCTAATTGTAAAATTGAGTCCTAATATTTTTTTGTGTTTTTTTTAATTAATTCAACAATGACACGCATAGACAAAGGATACAAATAAGTAATTAAAACATGGTACAAAATTTACGGAAAATCCCACGCAATGCAAAAAACTATTTTATTTTTGAATTTGGGAGTAATTCTCACGTAGGGCAAAAATCACGTGCTCACACATGTCATGTTATTTAAAGCTGCATGATTTGAACTAAGGAGAAGAGAAAAAGAAAACTAAAACAAATCTGAAAGAATAAAAAAAAAATAACAAAAGAAAAGGAAACGGACGATGAAATATTAATTTCATTTCTTGGAATCGAAAGGATAAACGGGGTTCACATTCGGAAATTTAAAGACAAAAACTAAAAGAAACATCCAATTTACACCCTGAAATAATTCTAGATGCAGAAAAATGCGGCAGGACAAGTTTACTGGGCTTCCGCCTGATCGGGAATGGCCTAGCCTTTCAGTTTGGGAATTTAGTGTCTAGTCCCATCTCAACGGTGATAGTCCCTTTCCCCGGCTCGACCATGTGGGTATCGCAGAGCTTCTCCTCATGTTTTCCTTCACTCTCTTCAGTCATGAAATCCTCATTATCTTCCTCTTGACGGACCTTAAGATTTTGTGGTATGCGTCCAACAAACACTGGCTCATTCAGCCGGGGTGTCTTATTTGCCCCCCATACCACATAGGCTTGCTTAGGTGCACCAATTTCCCTTTCTGTTTCTAACTCAGTGATTTTACTCTTCTTTTCCCACTTCTCTTGTTTCGGGGCCGCCTTGGGCTTCCTTTCCACGTCAGCAATAGCAATTATGGCCTTAAGCGCTGGATCGAATTCTTCGTCTTCACAAATCATCCCAACTATCGGCCCGTTATTGTGAGTAGGCAGCGGATTATTGGTCACATTTGGGACATCCTCATCTTTCAACACAACCTTCCCTTGCTCTATCAAATTCTCCACCGCTTGTTTCAAAGTCCAACAGTAATTAGTATGGTGGCCCTCTGCCTCTGAATGATATGCGCATCTGACACCAGCTTTGTAGGAAGGCGATGTCGGGTTTTGTCTATTCTGAGGAACCGGATGCAGTAGACCCATTTGGACACGTTTCGGGAATAGACTAGAGTAAGATTCACCAATTGGGGTGAAGTTTGATTTCTTTGGCGGTTCCCAAGGACGGAAGTTATTCTGCGGAGGTCGATGATTATAGTGGTTCTGGTGGGGAGGCTGATTTCTTAGAAATAGAGCTTGGTTTCTACTGACATGCTGTTGCGGTTGCGCAAAAGGTTGAGCATTCATGACCGCGTACGGTTGAGGGATATAGGACCTTTCCTGAGCAGAGTAATAATGTTGGGGGGTTCTTTCTGAAAAGATGGGTCTAGGAGCGTGGTGTCTTCTGTCACCCGAAGTTGCCATGGATGTTTCCTCTTTCATCCTACCCTTTGCTATTCCTCCAGACCCTCCTTGGATTGCTTGGGAGGTCGCTCGAATGGCCGCTTTACTCAAAATTCTTCCCGTCTTTAAACCATTTTCCACCATTTCCCCAATCTTGATCGCCTCTGCGAAAGGCTTTCCCATTGATGCCAGCATGTTCTGGAAATAGTCTGGTTCCTGAGCTTGGAGGAAAGTAGTGACCATTTCTATTTCGTCCATAGGGGGTTTCACCCTGGATGCTTGCTCTCGCCATTTGATAGCATATTCTCTGAAGCTTTCTGAGGGTTTCTTCTTTAAGTTCGATAAAGAATTCTTGTCTGGCGCAATGTCAATGTTGTACTGGAACTGTTTTACAAAATCTCTGGCCAAATCGTTCCAGATGTGCCATCGAGATATGTCTTGATCCATGTACCATTCTGATGCTATCCCGATCATGATTTCTCCGAAATATGCCATCAGCAATTCTTCCACACAGCCGGCACCTCGCAATTGATTGCAGTATTTCTTTAGATGAGCAATAGGGTCGCCATGCCCGTCATAATTTTTGAACTTCGGCATCTTAAAACCTGAGGGCAAATGGACATGTGGGAACATGCACAAATGTGCATAAGAAACACTCTTCTGTCCGCCTAGACCTTGCATGTTTTTCAAACTCTGTTCCAAGATGCTCATTCTTTTTGCCATTTCATCCCATTCGGGAGCTTTTGGATTTTGGCTTGGCATGAGCTGAGGATATACATTGGCGGCAAACTGGGTATGCGTGCCGGGATGCGCCGTGGAATGTAAAAGAAGAGGAATCAAAGAAAGGAGTATGCGTGCCGGGATGCGCCGTGGGCAAACCAACGGATGTTCTTGCAGATGTATCTAATGTTGTCACCCGAGGATAGGAAGTGGAGGGTGATTCGGAGAGGGTTGTGACATTAGAATACCCAAATAGAGTAGGTGGGTAATTGGTGGGGGTTATTAGAAATCCCACTCGACCTGAGGAGTAGTTCGGGGACCCAGAGATCAGACTTGGGGGCTCTTTCCCGTTATTCTAGTCATCCAACATCTCCAGCATTCGACATCGCAAAATTTTGTTTTCTTCTGCAGCTGCTGACTCAGTAGCCGGAATGGCTGACACGGAACTCTCTTCCAAAACGGGAACGGTTGATAGGGGGATTTCTGAAGACATGTTGGCGCTTCTTTTCGACCTTGTGAAATAAGGATGGGTATTTTCTTTTGATTTAGCAACGGGTTGCTGAACTTTTCCTTTGGACCTCGCGAAGTATGAATGTGAGGCTAGAGTACCACAAAATCAACCACCCTTTTCTAAAACCCGGAGTTTGGCAAACAAACGGTTAGTCTGAGACAACATAACAGATAAGTAATCTCACGTTGGGTGTGATGCACTTATACAGTTGATCGTGTACTTGTATTCGATTGTAATGCATTACTCCGGCTTATACTTTCCTTTGCGTTCATCTTCTTTCTCCCTTTATCAATTTTCTCTTTTTTTTCTTTTTTTTTCTTTTTTTTTTCTTTTTTTTTTATTTTTCTTTCTTTTTCTTTTGGTGATGGTCGAATCTTATGTGGATTGCCTACGTATCATGTCCCCGCATGAATCAGACCGGGCGTAGTTCGGAAAATCGGGAATTGAGTAAATCAACTAATTCTTGCAAGAAATGCTTTAAGAGAAAAAAGGAAAATATATTCATGTTTTTGTTTTTTTTTTTTTTGCTTTTTGTTTTGCTTTTTGATAGAAAGACTTCTAAAAATAAAAATTTATTTGCTTTGGAGTAAAATCCATATTTTTAAATTTTGATTTTTATTGAATCTTCTTTTTCTTTCATGAAAAGCAGTAGAAAGAACGAAACCTATTTTTTTTAGTTTTTTTTTTGAACTATTTTTACCCTTTTTTTTATTGAATTTTCTAAAGAAAGATTTTAATGAAGGAACTAAACGAGAGTATTATTTTATTTTTTTTGTTTTTTTTTATTTTTTGATTTTGTTTTTTAAAATTGGGGTCGGAATCGATGAGGTTTTCCTACGTATCCCACATCCAGTGAGAATTAGACCCGCGTAGTTCAGAAATAAAAGAACCAAATTATTTTAACAAACTATTTTTAGCAGCAATTTTTCAAAATAAATTATTTTCAAAGACACTTACTTTTCATAAAAAAAACTATTGAATTTTTTGTTTTGCATTATTCAATATTTAAAAGAATCTAATTTTTGTAAAATTAAGAAACTAACTATTTACAAATCAACAAAATTAATCGGAGATTTTTTTTTTCAAATTTTTCGTTTTTTTTCTTTTTTTTTCAAAAATATTTTCTAAGAAAAACACACTATTTTCATCAAGTTAAAATGATTCTATACCCCGACAATTTCCACTTCTTATTCTCCCCATTTCTAATAACAAACCGGTCGGCATGTAATATCAAAATAAATGCACAAACAAAAGATGCATGAAGTTGGTCTTTGTTTCAGGTACACTTGTCCTAGACAGGCCCAACCCCTGTGTTGAGCCTCCTAAGTCAAATATGCACATGATGCAAATAAACACTCCTATCGGGGATCCGGCATAAGGTTTTGTTATTCTAAGTCATCATTCTGTTGGAAAAGTGTCTAGACTGGCTTTAACTCGAGCGGACAACTCGAGCCGAAGAGTGTCAGTGCACCGGTAGCATGGCTTTCCGGCTTAATTGACAAAACTCTCCGCCTAAACATGTGTGACTACAAAATCCTTCACCGGGTGCCAAGCACCACAACTATCTTGAGAAAAGCGGGCTATGTCCAGCAAATGCCCGATATTATATTTCAAAAGACTCAGAAGAGAAAAAAATGGGTATCGGCACAATTTATATACAATTTACAAAATATCAAAGCGGTAAAGCAGCATTTAGCACATTAATACAAACATATAATAAAATCAGATAATAAATAAGCCAAATACAACAATTATTCAAAGCTCGAATTCTTATACCCTGAACCAGTGGGTCTGGGTTTGTTTTCCCCAGCAGAGTCGCCAGAGCTGTCACACCTCCTTTTGGCGCGCCCCTACCCCGGAGGGTGGATGCACGAGGGAGTTTTTCCAATTTAAGTGACAATATTCGAAACGGGATTATTCTATTTATTTCAGAGTCGCCACTTGGAATTAATTAAGGTGTCCCAAGTCACCGATTTATTTAAATCCCGAATCGAGGAAATTTTCGACTTTCCAAATGAAGTCTGCGAACCAGAGATTCTAAGTAAGGAATTCTGTTGACCCGAAGGAAGGTGTTAGGCACCCTTGGATCTCGTGGTTCTAGCACGGTCGCTTCAATTATTGTAAATGGCTAAAATATCTGATTTGAATACATGTTATAGCTTACATGCTTTTATAATTATTTATCGCTTTTAAATTGCTTGAATTATTCGTAATTAAAGAATTGAGTTACGCGTACGTACATTCTTTTCTTTTGACGCATAAAAATTATGTCACGCGAATGTGTCCACAAATAATATTGCTTATTTGATAAATTGATAAATACAAAGCGCACCTATGCATAGATATTTACTAATGTACATATGGTTAGTTGTCTAATGTGAACAAATATCATATTTTAACTATTTAAGAACCTAACAGTTATAATATTCTATTCTAACATCCTCAAACAATTAATCCTATATCCAATTGCAAGTAAACACCTTAAACATTATATAAAGTTTTCATCCTTATTTGTTTTTCCTGTTTTTCAGTTAATCAATTTAATTCATGAACAAAACTAGTCGGCCAATCTGACAGATCTCCAAAAAAACTTAACACTGCCACCAATCCAACTAACATATATAATGGTGAATAAGAAAACAAACTCTAGCATCACATAAAGATCAAAGGCAAACATTCATAACCCAAAATTATACAAGATTAATTCAACAGTTAAAATCTAACAAATTCTACTTGTTCATAGCTTGAATATCCAGAATAAATGTAGGGAGGGGAGCTAAAGCAGTAATGAACATTTGCACTCCAAGTTCTTCTCAATTAAGCTTCATTCAATTTGAATCAATACATCACTCAAAGTAGAGATGAATACCTGGAATTCAAAAAGCAAAGGGGAAGTCAGTAATTTGTTCGACAATGAACAAACAACAGCAAGGCAAAAGCAGCAGCATATCCCAGCAAGAGTATACTAGCAATTTACAGCAGTGATTCCAAACAGCCACAAACACAGCCCAGAAAGTTTGTGAAGAGGAAAACCATACAGCAACAACCAATATCAACAACAAATAGACTTAACCTAGCTTGAGTCAAGCCAAGGTTCTTATATGAAGCTGATCTTTTAAACTCTTAAGAATTAATCTTCAAAATTGATTCCAAAACAGACTGTATTTCAAAAGAAACTCTCAAAGACTCTCCCAATATTCTCTAAAGATCTTTTTTAGAATTCTCTTAAGTGTTTTCAGTTTTCTCTGTGAGTGTATGTATTCCAGTGAGTGTATCTGTGAGTGTTTTCCAGTGAGTCTCAATGTGAGTGTGTGTGTTAAAAACTCCTTTCAGATCTCTCTATTCTGTTCATTGAGCCCTCAATCTCAAAATGAACTCCCTATCTCCCTGTTTTTGATCTCTGTTTTTCCCCCTCTATTTCAAATCTGTTTTTTCAGAATTTTCTCTTGCTCTCTCTGTTCCGATATTCTGCCAAGCAAATCTTTCTCTCTGCGTGTGTGTTTCTAAAACCGTTCTCCTTTTTTTTTCCCTTTTAGAATTCCTCTGTCTATTTAAAGACTTGTCTTGAAACAATCTTCATGTTTGTTAATCTAAGGTGTATGGGCAAGCATGATTTGTTTAATTGACTCCCCATGTGAACTCTACCTTTTACAGCCTGATCAAACACTCAAACCAAACAACAACCCCTATTCTTTGTCAATTAGACTATACCTAACCTTTTAAGCCTTTTCAAATGCTTCCCATGTTTTCTCTGACTTATACAAAAGGTATTAAACATGGTGTTATGCATCAAAAACTAATATGCAGTGCATATCTTGCTGTAAAACTAACCCTTCCCATGTGCAACACATTTGAACCCTTGAGTATGGTTTTCAGATTTCTAAACTAAAGTTAAACAGCTATATCCAATTCATTCTAATTCAACAAACAAAAATCAAACAAACAACCTAATTCAACTCAAGTAGTGAATTCGGATCAGATGAGCCAATGCCAAACTTGTGCCCTAATATTCTAACAAACGAACCTACGAATCTAATCGACGACATTCGTATAGTCAATTACAACGAGCATAATTGATAAACAATAGTTGACGAACAAATAATCCAAGAACATCTCGGCCAGAATAGTTCAAAATGCAGAATTAGCTATTCGACGAATTTAAACGAATCGAATTCGTATCTTATAACGCCACATTTACAACAATGAATCAGAAAGCAAACAGATCGACCAAATAAAAGGTCCCAAAAGAAGAGGAAAAACAGAAATTGAAGATATCCGAGGAAAACTAACAACAAACGAATAACTAAACTAAAACGTCTGATACAATTAAACAAGAAACGAAAAGGAAAAGAAAGTACCTTGAAACAAAAAATGGAGAACTCGGCCAAGATTGGGCTTTGGTATTCGAGGTCGAAAGGACCTTAATTGAAATGTTTTCCAAGTGAAAACACATCAATTAAGGTCTATTAGACCTCAATCTCCGTAAAATCCGATGAAGAAATCCCCAATTCGAGTTTTAGGGTTCTTAGCTCGATTTTTGGGGCTTAATGGTTTCCGGTTAGATTCGAGCGGAACTAACGATGGTTAGGGTGTTAGGGTAGCCCAGTGGGTAATTGGTAGGAATTTGGGTCCGGTTGGGGTAACTTGAGTCTTGGCTCGAATTTTCAATTGCCGATTCGAGAAGCTAGAGGTGGATTTGAGGTAAGGGGTTTGTGGATTTGGGTTTGGGGTGTGATGGGGATTCCGTGGTGTTAGTTTGGGAGTTACCGGCGTCGTCGCCGCCGGCTTTCCAGACGAGGAGGCAGGGGGCGGCGTTAGGGTTCTTGGGGGTGTTTGGATCGTCTCTCAGAGACGATCGGGGGAGAGAGGGGGTTCTGAGGGGTTTGGGTGTTTAGGTAATTAAAAACTGGTCAATGATCTGGACCGTTGGATGAAGTATCATCAACGGTCCAGATTGAAAGGTGGGCGATGGGGCGGGTGAGATGGGTAATGGGTTGGGTCTTTTTAGGCTGGGTTTTTGTTTTGTTTGGGCTCCGAATTTAACATTTGGAATTGGCCCAATCCGATTTTGGACTTCTTTAACTCTATTTTGTTTCATTTTCTTTTGTTTTCTCCTTTTTTTAAAAAAAAAAAAAAACTAAAATTCTTAAAATCCTAAATTAACTTGTCAAAAATACTAATTAACTTCTATTAGTAATTATCACATATAATTAAATAACATTAAAAATAATTTGGACATTAAAAGACAAAAATACACATTTTTGTGATTTTTTCATTATCGTAAAACAAACTTAATTAATCTCAATTGCAAACTTGAATTATATATATATATATATATATATATATATATATATATATATATATATATATATATATATATATATATATATATATATATATATATATATATGTATTTTTATTTATTTAAACAGAAGACACGGACACACAAACGCAAACAATAAGAGAAAAATAACATATAATTCACAAATATTGCAAACAACACAAAAACTCTTTTATTTTGAAGTTTTTGGGAGTAATTCTCATGTAGGGCAAAAATCACGTGCTCACACCTCCCGCCATTATTAACTATTATCAGTCACCACCACCACCACCATCACCATCCTGAAACATAATCACCACCACTATCAATAGCTACTAGTTACTAGCATGAACCACCATCATCAACCAATATTACCACCATCCACCGTTGCTAATCGGTATTCACCCGTTAACCATCACCACCAACAACTATCATATTTTTAAAAACTATAAATTTTATTGATAAAATATTAGATTAGTTAGTATTTCATTTGAATTTTATGTTTATTAATTTTTAAATAGAGATAAATTTTATATATTCAGATGTTAAAAATCAAACAGTCTTAATTATTTAGTATTCAGATCTTAATACACATCTTAATATATTCATATGTGTATTCAGATTCAGATGTCTTAATCTTAATACACATCTTGATATTCAGATGTGTATTCAGATTCATACGTTTTAATCTTAAAAAAACAAATGAGGCCTAAGTGTCTACATGAAAAAAGGGATAAGTTTAGGGGGTCTGTATATATATATTCAGCCTTAAAAATAGTTATATTGTATTATTAAATTCATTATTCTGGTACTTTTGAAAGTTCTTTTTTCAAACAACTAATTTAGCGTGGTGAGGTTGTTTTCTACTCCCTCTGATTTACAATAAATGTGAAATTTATTTTCAGCACGCCCATTAAGAAAATAATAAATTCTATACAAAAATATCTACTATGACTATACTACCTCTAAAATGATAAAATGATACAATACAATACATTATTGTAGGGAACCATGATCCAAACAAATCGTTTAAATATGACTCTAAGCACCATTTGTCCTCTAAGTTTCAAAACTAGTCTAACTGTCTAAGCAACGGAAAATACTCACTTCTATTAGAAAACTAACGGACAGACCCACCTCTTTCACCCTCAAAATCAGTCCATTTTTTTTTCCACCAGTTTTTTTCCACCAGAAAACACAACTCTTTCACCTGATAATATCGATATCTGGCATTGACATTGACGTAATAATAATTCCATGTTGCAAGAAATTTTCATAGACCTAGTTTAATTCCATCGATGAATATTCGAGAACGGATTTAGCAAGACTAATCTAATCTTACTCAACCTTATATGAGAATTTGGGTGAAACCTAGGGCGCCTTTGCTTTCTTAACACGTGGCACACCAATTTGAATTATTCTACATAAAAAATACATGAACAAAAACATAATGAAAATTCAAAGAGGCAAGAAGATATTCGATAATCATATATTAAAACTGGCATAAATGTAGGCATACTGGTATTGTTCATTCTCCATGTATTAAGATAGCCAGAGGCAAAAACATCCTTTGATACAATGAAAAACATAAAAGCATACTATCTTATAACAAGTTTTTCTCTCAGTTGACACCAATGAAAGCTCAATTCTTTCTAGAGATACCAAGCCTGCCACGGAAATCATCCTCCATAAGTGGAATACCATCGCGCAGTTTGATCGTTGGTTCCCATCCCAGTAGTTCTTTCGCCTTTGTAATGTCTGGCTTTCTCTGGCGAGGATCGTCTGGTGTATTTTCCACCGTGATAATTTGCACTTCTGGATTAATAAGCTGCAAAACAACAACAATAGTCCGCGTTAGTGTTAACGTGTCAAGTGAGATATAGTCGAGTGCAAGCTCAGCAGATTATACCTCCTTCACGGTCTCAGCAAGTTCAAGCATTGTGAATTCACCTGATTGCAACAATATGGGTTGTAACTTGTCATTACATAACCTAATAAAATTGGAGGCACAGTATTTTTTAAGTGGATACACCAAGAAATGAGTAAGCAGAAGCTAACCTGGATTCCCAATATTAATAGGTCCAGTATTATCGCCCTCCATAAGCCGAATAAGACCATCAACCTTCATCGTCCCAAAAAGAAAGGTAAGCAAAAAGATAAAACGGAATATATGCATTATAAATAAAGTCGCTGATAGACTGTTATATACCATGTCGGAAACATAACAAAAGCTGCGGGTTTGTGTTCCAGGCAGCTGAACAGTCAAGGGTTCATCACTGTAAAATTGCACAAAAAATAGGGTTGGTCATTATTAATTCTCACAATGCTATTAAATACTTATCATACAGTAAGAGTGATAGATAGCGAGGTTAAGAAAACTACCGAATTGCCTGCGCAATGAAATTGCTGACAACACGACCATCATCTATATTCATTCGTGGACCATACGTGTTGAAGATTCGAGCAATTCGTATTTCTGTAATTAGGCCACCATTTTAGAGATGTAAAACAATCTTCAGCATGCAGAACTTTATAGAACAAAATCCAATAGATTTGAAGGGAAAGCAGTCATTCACAAACATATATACGTGTAGGATGTGCTATACCTATTCCATGCTGCCTGTGATAATCAAACATCAAAGTCTCAGCCACTCTTTTCCCCTCGTCGTAACAACTCCTAACTCCTGAAATTAGCAAGCAACATTATTCAACAAATGCAACCAAAATTTGCTGCAATTCCTGTAAACTCAAAAAGAGGCTATTTATGAAAGAATCAAGTCATCACTGGTTAGATATGTTCCCAGGCAAAAGAAAATACATACCGATTGGGTTGACGTTGCCCCAGTAGCTCTCATCTTGAGGGTGCACAAGTGGATCTCCATAAACCTCAGAAGTTGATGTCAGTAAAATCCTGTTTGCGCAATGACAGTTTAGATTTGAGGATTTACACATAACAAAATATAAATTGACAACAGGAGCAGATTCAGACCTCGCGCCAACTCTCTTGGCAAGTCCCAACATGTTCAATGTACCAATTACATTTGTCTTAATTGTCTGCAGATATCATAAAACAAGTAATTACCAGAGACATCTAAAAGAAAGAACACAAGATTTAACGTGGTTCATATCAAAATAATCCTAATCCACCAGAGAGCAATTGCCTTTCTATTATTTACAAAAGAAGGGGAGATTTCCCAATTACACTTAAGAGAATTTCTCTCTTAACTCTGTACTCACTACAATATATTGTATTGTTTTTTGGATGATTTTCACAAATGAAAGAGTGCATCTATTTACAGGGGTAAGGACCTCCTCTTGATGTCATTGGTGAAATCAAACTATCTCCTCTTGATGTCATGGGTGACATCAAAGGAGGAAGCTTCCTCCTAGCATTCATGCCAACTCTTTCCACCAACTCTTTTAATTGGCATACCATTGTTGACTAAACCTAAACCAACATTTTCAGCATGCCATTGTTGACTAAACATAAACCAACATTTTCAATCTCCACCTTGGTTTGCGTTTCGAGCGTGCGTGTGAACAACTCTGGCCAAAACTTCTAAGCTTACCGGGCAATCCCGTTGTAAGAAACAAGAAGAATCAAACCATGGTTGAACATACCACCTCCACCTAACAACTGTTCTCTCAGGAGTTGCATTAGTTGATGCACACCGCCGCCAAGTCTTTGTAGTGTGCAAACTTAGCGAGCGGGACTATCTTGGTCAGCATATCTGCAGCATTATCGTCCGTGATAACCTTCACGACCTTGATAGTTCCCTCTTCAACAACATCTCGAAGGAAATGAAATCTGACATCAATGTGTTTAATGCACTCATGAAATCTTTGATTTTTCATTAGATGAATAACACTCTTACTATCACATCTAAGAGTTGATTCCAGCTAAACCAAACTCAATTCCGCTACTAAACATTTTAACCAGATAGCTTCCTTCACCGCCTACATTGCTGCCATGTATTCTGCTTCCGTCGTAGACAAAGCGACAATCGACTGCAGAGTCGACTTCCAACTAACAGCACTGCCAATGATGGTAAAGATGTATCTAGTTGTGGACCTTCTTCTATCAAGATCTCATGCATAGTCAGAATCCACATATCCGAGAATTGAAATACCTCCACCCCTTTTCGAAAGGTCAGACCAACATCAGAAGCTCCTTTGAGATATCTCAATATCCACTTGACAGCTTCCAAATGCCTCTTTCCTGGGTTGGACATGTATCTACTTACCACATCTACAGATTGAGCAATATCTGGACGTGTGCATACCATAGCATACATAATGCTACCAACTGCATTGACATAAGGAATCTTTGAGATATGCTCCACCTCATCCTCGGACTGAGGCATTTGTAACTATGAAAGTTTAAAATGAGGAGCTAATGATGTACTTACAGGTTTGCACATATGCATATTAAATCTCTCAAGAATCCTTTCAATATACCTCTTCTGAGAAAGATGTACAACACCGCTTTCTCTTGAAATCTCCATACCAAGGATTTTCTTTGCAGCTCCTAAATCCTTCATGTCAAATTCCTTACTCAATAGCTTCTTCAAAGCATTTATCTCTGTAATGTTAGCAGCAATAAGCATATCATCAACATACAACAATAAATAAATCATTGAGCTATCGGACATCTTCTTGTGATATACACAGCTATCAAATGCCCTCCTTGAGAATTCATGTGTAGTCATGAATGCATCAAACCTTTTGTACCACCGTCTAGGGGATTGCTTCAAACCATACAAAGACTTCTTTAGTTGGCATACATGATTTTCTTTTCCTTCAGCTAGGAAACCTTCAGGCTGATCCATATAGACTGTCTCTTCTAGATCACCGTGTAAGAAAGCAGTTTTGACATCAAGCCGTTGAAGCTCCAAGTCAAATTGTGCAACCAATGCTAGTAGAACGCGAATTGAGCTATGCTTCACGACTGGAGAGAAAATTTCATTGTAGTCAATTCCCTCCTTCTGACTGAAACCTTTTGCAACCAATCTCGCCTTAAACCTAGCATTTTCCACTTCAGGAATTCCCTCTTTCTTTCTGTAGATCCACTTGCATCCAACTGTTCTCTTCCCCTTTTGTCTTTTCACTAAGACCCATGTCCGATTCTTGTGAAGAGACTCCATCTCTTCCGTCATGGCTAACCGCCATTGTGCAACATCCTTGCAAGAAGTTGCTTCAATATACGAGGAGGGCTCCAGATCCTTAATCTCTTCTTGACCCAAGTTTGCTTGATTTATAAGGCGTTCCGGTTCTTGTGTCTGCCTCTTCTCCCGCCCTTCGCAATTGTGTATGGTTCTTGACAGCAAGTTCTTCAAGATCTACATCTTCCGACTCATCTTTAACCTGAGTCTCTTGATCCTTTTCCTTGGCAAGCACCACCGGAGGCTCCACCTGCTCGTTGTTCTTGTTTCCTAAAAACTCCACGGAAACTTTACGAGGATCAAGTATAGAGGATTCATCAAAGGTGACATCTCTACTAACTATAAATTTGAGTAAAGACAAACACCAAAGTTTGTACCCTTTTAATCCATCCACATACCCTACGAATATGGCCTTCTTGGCTCTTGGTTCAAGCTTCCCTTCATTAACGTGATAATAAGATGGACACCCAAATACTCGTAAGTATGAATAGTTAGAGGGTTCACCTGGCCATACCGCATTCGGAGTCTTAAAGTCAATGTTGGAGATCGATTGACAATATGAGCAGCAGTGTGAACTGCTTCTGCCCAAAATACTTTGGACATTTTGGCTTGTATGAGCATAGAACAAGCCTTTTCAAGAAGAGTTCTGTTCATTCTCTCGGCAATTCCATTCTGCTGTGGGGTATGCCTGACAGTTCTATGTCTTGAGAACCTATGAACCTTGCATAATTCATTAAACTCTTCATTGCAAAACTCCAAGCCATTGTTTGTGCGAAGATACTTGATTTTCCGCTCCATTTGATTTTCAACCAAAATCTTCCACTCTTTAAATGCTTCAAAAGCATCACTTTTTGCCTTCAAAAAATGCACCCAAACCTTTCGTGAGAAATCATCAATAAAAGTGAGAAAATACCACTTTCCTCCTTTCGATGGAAGTTTAGAAGGACCCCACAAATCTGAATGGATGTAGTCCAGCACTCCTCTTGTCTTGTGTGTGCCAGTGCTGAAGCTGACCTTCTTCTGCTTCCCTAGAACACAATGCTCACAGAAGTCAAGTGTGCTGATCTTCTCGCCTTCCAAAAGGTTACGATTGCTCAGCATCTCCAGTTCACGTGCGCTCATATGACCCAGTCTCATGTGCCATAATCTTGCCTTGTCATTATTAGATAACTGCACTGTAGATGCATTTGCAGAGCCAACAATGATGCTTCCGGCCAATGTGTAAAGGCCGTTCTCCGGCTTGCCTTTCAGCATGACTAAAGAACCTTTAGTCACCTTCATAGTTCCTGCTTCGCTCATGTACCTGTAGCCTTGTTCATCCAGAGTACCCAAGGAGATCAAATTCTTCTTCGGATCAGGAACATGACGGAATTGTGTAATAGTTCTCACGACTCCATCATGGCAGCGAACTCGAACTGAGCCAATGCCAACTATTGCACAAGTTGCATTATTGCCCATCACTACGGTTCCTCCACTTTTCTCGTAGCTACTAAACCAGTCTTTTCGGAACGTCATATGTAGAGTACAAGCAGAGTCTAATACCCATTTGTTTCCATAATTACTATTATTACACGATGTTGTTAGTACATAATCATTATCAAAATCATGTACCTGTTCAACTGTAGATGCACTCGTTTTTTACTTGGACTTTGACATTGGGCAATCTCGTTCAAAGTGCACCTTCTTGCCACAACCCCAACACTCTGTATTCTTCTTGTTCACAGGAAACTTTGATATGTACTTTGATTTGCTCTTTCCCTGTTGGCTAGTCCGGCCTCTCATAAAGAGTCCACTTGCCTGGTCATCTTTATCTCCTTCGATGTGCCTCCGCACATCATTAGAGTTAAGTGCTTGTCGCACTTGCTCAAGCTTGATAGGCTCCTTCTATACATCATTGAATTCTCAATATCACGATATCCTGAAGTCAATGAAAATAGCAAAGCACATGCAAGCGTCTCCACCTCCCTTTTAATTCCTGCAATCTGTAAGTCCATGACAAGTTTATTTAACGCATCTAAATGATCTTGTAACGAAGTACCTGACCCTATCTTAAATGTGTGAAGACGCCGTTGTAACAACATCCTTATTGTCACTGATCGATCTTGTTATAGCTCTTCTAGCTTTTCCCATAACTGTTTGGCCGTCTCTTCGGTACCTATACTCACTTCACAAAGCACGTTAGGTGCAAGGGATAGTTGGATTGCACTCAATGCATCCCCTTCAATCTTCTCCATATCGGGAGCTGATGTATCCTTAGGATACTTTCCGTCAATAGCATGGATTGAACCTTCCCTCCGCAGTAACGCCTTCATCTGGATCTTCCAGATGTTGAAGTTGTTGTGTCGACTGAATTTATCAATTTCAAACTTCATGGAACTCATCTTTGCTTGTTCTTTCTCCTTGGATCGCTAAAAAATCCTGACGCTCTGATACCAATTGTTAGCGGAAACGTAAAAGAAAGAACACAAGATTTAACGTGGTTCAGATCAAAATAATCCAACGTCCACCAGAGAACAATTGCCTTTCTATTATTTACAAAGGAAGGGAGATTTCCCAATTACACTTAAGAGAATTTCTCTCTTTAACTCTCTACTCACAACAATATATTGTATTGTTTTTGGGATGGTTTCTACAAATGAAAGAGTGCATCTATTTATAGGGGTAAGGACCTCCTCTTGATGTCATTGGTGACATCAAACTACCTCCTCTTGATGTCATGAGTGACATCAAAGGAGGAAGCTTCCTCATAGCATTCATGCCAACTCTTACCACCAACTCTTTCAATTGGCATGCCATTATTGACTAAACCTAAACCAACATTTTCAGCATGCCATTGTTGACTAAACATAAACAATCATTTTCATAACTAGTTTGAGAAAATATAGAAAATTTGCAATATCAGTGTCTTTATTACTCACCTTAACAGGATTGTATTTGTAAAAAATTGGGGAAGCAGGGCAAGCAAGATGGTAAATTTGATCAACTTCAATCAATAATGGCTCAGTAACATCTGCATATCATATAATGAGAGAATATAAGTTGATTCGGTAAAACAAAGATCTCGTAATAGTATGTATATTCTATGAGAAAAAACACAGAAAAACATTTTGCGAAAGGATATGTTGTAGTAGAAGTTGATCATAGATACTTGCAAGAAAAAGGTTAGGAGACCAAGAATTTGGAGATGCAACGAAAGGTAACAAAACCGAGAATATTCATTACCATGCCGAATTAACTCAAATCTTGGATGACCAATCCATTGCTTTAGGTTATCCTTTGATCCAGTGAAGTAGTTATCCACAACAATCACCTAAAAATAATGCAATCAAAATTGTGTAAACAATTATATTTAAAACCTTATCATCTAACATAGTATTCAGTGGTTGCAAATCCAGGCCTAAATGTATATACCTCGTTTTTCTCATTTTGCATTAGTCTGTCCACGAGGTGAGAGCCAATAAATCCAGCACCACCAGTCACCAAAATTCTCATGTTGGCCTGCGATCGGAAAGTTTAGAGATCACCTTTAGTAAGAAGTAAAAACACAAGAAATATCAAAATAAAAGTAGAAAATCGGAAGAATCATCAACGAGATAAAGTTTATACCTGGAAAAATTTTGCTTTTCGTAATGGCGATGGTTCTGGTGGTGGTTTTGCAGAAGTATGGTTGTCTCCATTGGAAGCCATTTCTAGATCACTTCAATTTCTGAACTCAAAACAAAATCTAAAGTTCAAAACCAAAAATTAAATAAGATTCAAGCAAACTATCGAAAATCTACAACATAACTACCACAATTACCACATAATCATTGCTTATAGAGTGAAATTCATGCACAAAGAAAAATAAAAATATCAAAAGATAAATGTTATCATCTTTCCAATAGCCAACATATTTCAATAATCAACTAAACTTCCCTTCACAAATTAATTGGTGTCAGCTACATGAATCCTCATAAATCCTCTTTATCCTGGCGTCCGAACTCACTAGTCCGACTAATCCGGATTAGCGCCTTTAAGAGCCCGACATGGGTATAATAGCTTCCTGTATAAGAGGACTCTATTCTAGGCTCGAACAAGTAACTTCTGGTTAAATTTAGAAAAGGAGGAAACTTTACATTCCGCCACAAGCAAAACAATCACAATTTCTAATGGCAAGATTTTTTTTTTGGTGGAGAAAATGAACAAGACATTACACAAGGCAAACCGGTGCACAAAGCATTCTGCATTCAAGCACAATACGGGGAAGGACCGCAGCCCACGCATGTGATGTAGACAACCTACCTGGCTGTTTCCACAGCTTGAACACATTACATCAAATTTCAACAACCGCAGGATATTTTTTCCCAGAGAATTAACAAACCCAAATTAAATATTCATCAACAGAAGATAAAAAGCTAACAACTTGATTCCATATATTCAGAAAAAAATACAATTTTGAATAACCTGATCGTCTACAATGGTAATGAAAACAGGCCCCAACAGAAACAATTGCAAAATATCAGTGGCTTTTGTTTAATTATCAGAGGCTCAATGCATGAATTTATAGAACAAAAATCATATAGATTCAGACAAAGAACGTGAAAAGCACGTAATCAAGATCCCTATCACACCAAACATGCCAACCAGATAAAGATGGCAGAAATAAAAAACAAATCTTTGAACAAAAAAAGAGTTAAATCAAAGCTTCTGAGCAATTCTAAAAAGACCCCACATCAGATCTGAATCTATATTTCTCCAAAACACAAAATTAATTAATGTAATTGCAAAAGAATTAGAACAATTACCTTCTTTTTTTGGTGAAATCTTTTTATAACAAAAGAACAAAGGACAATAATAATGCCTATGTAAAAGAAGTATATAAACACGATGGTGAGATGCTATAAATAATTGTTGGGTAGTAAAAAATCTGACTTTTTTTTGTTGAGATGAAAAGTAATAAATGTGGTGGAATTAATTGGATTTGAAGTAAGTATGATTTATCTGCCACGTTGGATACATGTAAGTAGTTTAGACTAAATGGAATACGTTGTCTTCTCCAATCAGAAACAAACAACAGTAGCTAACGTAGTATTCACTACTCTCACATATGTCCGAAAGTAGTTTAACATCAGTACATCACTTTATTGTGTTTCAGAAATTTTAAAAAATCTTATCAATTATTTGCCAAAAAAATATTAATAATATATATATATATATATATATGTTTTATTTCTATGTTTTATTTCTTTAGTGTCAGTGTCCCACCATCCAAGCTGAAGATCTTTTGGAAAAAGTCTTTCTACTAGCATTAGACATAAATAAAATCTACGTACATACTACCCTTCCAGATCTCACTTGTAAAAATATATTGGGTACGTTGTTGTTATTTCAAATCTTGAATTATATTTTAGGTATTTGATTCAAAAATAGTTTTATAAAAAAATTAAAGAAAAAATTGATTTTCAAATCATTGAAGCAAAGTTTGAGGAGAAATGCATATTTTTAACTATTCGAAAAATAATAACCGATTATATATAATTTTTTGTATATATATATATATATAATATTATGGTTTATATATTTTTTGCTAACAAATGCAATTAATTTCAGACGATCGATCAATTTTGTATTTTGGCCAAATTTGATGAACAATTAAAGGATAATATTTGCATGTAATTAATGTTCAAACCACATTGAACAATGAATATTTTATTTGGCCATGTCTTGAGTTGAGATATCTACGACAACTTAAAATGATTGTTTATGTATTTCACTTTTATTTTAATACGCGTGCATTTATTTTATATAAGCATAGAATACAAGCAAATATTTAGCTTGTACTCATTGTTTCCATATTGTGCACTTAAATGATAGTCCTTGCATCTTTTATCTACTCTACGATAGTTTGCATGTGTTGATTCTTGATTGTGACTTGTGAGATTTTTAAGTGCATTGAGACTATGGAGGACTGTACGATTGAGAAAGGGATTGGACAAAGAGGCTTGGTCCGATCCCCTCTAAAAAATAGAATAAATTTGCTATCCTTTGAATTTGGTTCAAAATATAATTTTTTAATTCGTGGATTGACTCAAATTTGCACATCAACTATGACAAAAAAATAAAATAAAATAAAAACAAGTTTGTCATCCTTTTGAATTTGGACGTAAATAATGCCCGAATTAATAATGGATTGGCTTAAATTTGTCTCTCAAAACGACGAATCTCCAATATCTTATTTTTTCCATTTAAAATATATTTTATTACTGAGATAGAGTTCCACCAATAATCTTGTTTACCTTTAAAATCAGATAACAATTAAATTTATAAGTGATTTTAAGATGTAATTTTACTTGGCACAAACTGATATATAAGAATTAATGCTAGGAATTAACAGTAAAACAAAGCAAATCAATGTGATGAACAATTATGGCCCTTGAGCTAATTGCCCTTGAACCAACTGATCAATCTATTGAAAATATGAACTGGACGACAGAGCTTGCAAGAGAAAAAAGTGTGATATATTGCTTTAATATGCGTGAATGTAAGATGATTACAAATGGTTAAGATCCTCTTTATATAGTATAAGAATCCTATATATGGAATAATTCTAATTACAGAAGGAAATCTCATTATTAGCTAAATAACCATCCTTGATTTGATCTGTTCCAAGATTTCCGCCATGATCTTCAACAATCATAGATATCTCGCCTTTCCGTTATTACAGTATCTTCGGTCTTGCTCGATGTCTATCCCATTCGATCTCGATCATTATTGGTCTTGATCTTGACAAGTACTTAGAATTCTGAACTTGATACCTTATCCTCGCGTCTCGGTTTGATATGCTATGGGGCCGATCCTCGATCCATCCCTTTGGTCTTGGTTAATAAGTAAAATCAGGTGGGCCAGGTTTTAATCGTATACATATAATTCCCTCATTTCTTGGAATGTAATGACTAAAAAAGAATTGAGTTTTCGAACCGAACCTTGGTTTACCATGATGTAAGCATTGTGACGCAAGCGACATAGGTGGTCGAAACGTCCCATCAGTTTAATTTTCCATGCATTTAAGGCGCGTTAGGCCACTAGCAACTTTGAACTGTCGCCGTGAAACCCACAAATAGGCCCTTTTTCCACTATTTCAAACTTTACTTTTAATCTCTTCTCGTCTAATCTTCAAAGCTCTTTGCATCCTTTAATCTCTTCATCTACAAATCTTCAAGTTTTATTACTAAACTCTTATTTAGAACACCGAATATCCTAATCTCTGTTCTTCCTTGTTCACAACAATGGACCTCTAAAACTGTCCCTCATAAGGAGATCGCTTTTTCATTAAAGTCTATCGGCGCCGCTTCGCGGTAGAACATCCCCTCCCGGACTTTGTTCTAACGAAATGTGCCACTACTGCTGATTTTAAGTTGGAGAATACACCCGGGACACCGGGTCGGTGTGAACCAATGTCGAGGTACATGTGCACGATTACAGAAGGTCTCCTCGAGAAAGTAAGAAATGAGTGCAACTAGGTAGGTAATGATGTAGTAGTGCCTAACCCCAAGGAATCCATAACAACTCACAAGGAGGGTGTGTACGGTAGAAATCGACAGTTCTATTTTATGATCATCGAGACATCTCGAGGGTTCTCGATGATCGACTTCGAGGTAGTGTAATAACAATCAGCCTCGAGGCAATGCAACTTAGTAGTATCGGTGGATCAATGTGAAGTTCCCTAGGCGCATGACTAGAGCTGGCAAAGTCTAGTAAGCTATCTCTAACCCGCATCAGGGCATTAAATAGTTGTGTCATCCCCATATCTTTATAATAAATGCATTTGTACTATGTTCCCCCTCATATATAAAGTGGATTCTTATCATTTTGTAGACATCGGTTGCACAATACTAAATACACAAGAACATTTTCTCTGCTCTCTAACTTAACATATTGTCTTGTTCTTATCGCTTTATCTATTACTCTCATTTATTGTGTTCCATTTATTGTTCTTCATTTACTTCTCATCATTTTCCATAAAAAGACATCATTGAATCTATTATAGCTATTAGTCCTCCCATCGACTGCCCACAGCAGGGTATATGACCGACCTCGAGGCCCCGAATAAGCAAGTTCGAGGCCTCGCTTATCAGCCTATTGGTTGGGTTATCACCTTGTTTTCAAGCTCTTATCGCATTTTCTAATCTCTTGCTTAGTATCTATCGCCTAAACAACTAGCATAAAAATAGATCACGTATTTTTAGAACCACAAAATTAAATTTAATTGTTATTACCATTTTCAAGGTAAATAGTTTGGCATCCACCGTGGAGCTAAAATTAATACTGATTATTTTCTTGCCGGTTTAACTACGTAATGCAAGTTATCTTTCGCACTTTTTCTTGTCCAAGATCTTTGATTTCAGGTCAAAATGTCCAACTCAGTAAACACACATGAAAACATCAATCTTGAAGACCATGGAGAAAATGGAGTTGACGTCCCAGGTGTCGGTGTGCCACCACACAACCTTTAGAATGCACCAGAATCAATTCTCATGGACGTGGTCTCGCGCAACGCTCAACACGTCAAAATAAGCTCTCATACCAACATGAGCATACACCAAGAAAATCAACAAGAAGCTCAAAAAACCCCAGCAAGGTAAGAACGAGAAGTTAGCCTTCATATTATTTTTGAAATGTTACAAGCACAACAACTGGCAATCGCTCAGCTGCATAGTTACCAGAAATTTCCCAGCACGGTAGCACCGGGGACGGATTCCTTAGCCGAGCACGCACCGGGGATAACCCCGCCATTATAAAGATGCCCGATGACCTCACAAAGAGGATCGAGTCGGGTGAGAAGAAGATAGAAGCCAAAAATAAAAAGTTCGAGACCTACAATTCTATGGTCGACCAGATTCCGGGTGCACCCCCGATCTTGAAAGGTGTGGATTCAAAGAAGTTCATTCAAAAGTCGTTCCCACAGGAAGCGGATCTGAAACCCATTCCAAAAATGTTCAAAATGCCAGACTTTTCGAAGTGCAACAGAACCTCGGACCTTAACAGGCACGTTACTTCTTACACTTGTGCAATGAATGACAATGATCTAAAGGACGATGAGATCGAGTCCATCCTACTGAAGAAGATCAAAGAAATGCTTTCTATACGGGCAATGATGTGGTATCACAATTGAGCCCCAAACTCGATAGATTCATTTGCCATGCTGGTAGAGTCTTTCATAAAGGCATATGCTGGTGTCATCAAAGTAGCAACAAGGAATCTGCGAGAGTTCGTATCTCGCTTTCAAATGGAACGAATGGAACTACCATTGGCCTCTTACGATAGGCAGTACAGGCTTTCACTCAAGGTCTGAATGAACAAAGCTCGGTGGCTTCAAAATAGCTGAAATAGAACCTAGTCGAATACGTAGCCATGACTTGGTCGGGCGTTCGCAACCAATACCAGTCAAAGATCAGGGTCGAAGACGACCAACTAGTATCTAAGCAGACTTCTAGCGAAGGAGCCAAAGCCAAATAAAGAAAGGTACCAGCCATACACTGATGACAGGAGAAACTCCCCGAGGCATGACATATCCCGGAATGATCAAAGAACAGGCCGAGGGCAGAACCCTCAGGGACTGGTTAGTAGAGCTGAGTTTGATAGGCATGCAAGGCCGACAGAGATACCCCGCTTGTTGGAATACAACTTCAATGTTGATGTTTCGGACATCGTATTCGCCATCAGTAAAATTAGAGTCAACAGGTGGACAAGGCCTGTACAAACAGATCATTCGCAAAGAAATCATAACTTGATGTGTGAATTTCATAACACCCACGGTCACAGGATCGAAGACTGCCGACAACTCTGGGAGGAAGTGGCCCGACTATTCAGCAAAGGTCACCTCCAGGAATTCCTTAGCGACTGAGCCAAAAATCAGTTCTGGAAAAGAGAGGCGACCAAAAAGAACAAAGTAGATGAGTCATAACATGTCATCCATATAATCTTCTAAGGTGTGTATGCCCTGCAGGAACCTACGACCGGAGAAACAAAAACATCCCTCACCAGGGAGAAGCTTACTCGAGGCTATATCTTAGTCCCATAATGATGGACTAGTAACTCCTTTTCTTGTGAGTATATTTCAAATTAAATGTGTACTTGTGGATCCAGGTAGCTCAACAATTATTATCAGGTCTAGGGTGACAGGGCAACTTAGGTTGCTTGACAATACTATGTCCGCCTTTCGAGTTCTCAATGGATTCAACACGACAAGTGAAGCAATGAAAGGCGAAATCACTCCACAAATCAATACGATCGGCATGTCACATCCCAAATCGAGGGACATGACCGACGCCCGACCGGGTAGCCACAGTCAAGTGGACTTGGGTGCCTTTCCTATCTCACGTGTTAACCCATATTTTTCATAACTTATTAATCAAGGGAATAACCATTTTATAATTGAAATCACCCTTTTTCAAAATATACACAACATACTTGATTACTTAACAAAGTTTACAACTTACATTGCCCGACATACAATTACATAAGTTCATAACCCACATTTACTGTCTACGGAGCCTCTAAAGATACGACATGATAATACAGTACTTTTCAGTAACAAGGCTCCAACTATACCTTACACAAAACCAAAATAAGACTCCGGAGTAGAAGTGGCGTGATCCACACATGGCCCGAAGAGGAAAGAAGCTCACAATACGGCCGGTGGAAGATGAAGGAGTGCTACTGTGATGAACTGGAGTACCTGCTACAGATCCACCTACAATTATAACACGAATGTAGCGCCCCCGGCAAAAGGGATATCAGTAGACTGGAATTGTACTAGTATGTATGAACAAACTTTGCGCCAAGGAAACTCAAGCCATAGACAAGTAAGTAATAGTAACAGAGACAACAACCAAATACATAAAGAAAGAACAGTCAATCCAAACAAGTTTCAATCTCTCCTGTTTTCCTCCTTCCACAATTTCCATACCAATGATTTCACAATTGCTCAAATATTGATTTCAATAGTAATTTTGATCACTTTCCACCCTTATTACCCCGTCCACCCTTATTTCCTCGGCCACCCTTATCACCACAACCCACACCTTATAACTTCATGTTGCGGCGTGCAACCTGATCCCACCGTACAATTTCAATTCACATCAACAATAATGAACAATTCACAAAGATCACAACAATGAAAATAAGCAATTCACAAAGATCACAACAACATTTCTTAAGGAGTAGCAACAATGATTTACAAGTGTCCCCATAACCATCAATACTATTTCCGTCAGATTCCACAATTCACAAGTATTTCATGTTACAACAATACTTCTCAAGACATAGCCACAACAATGTTACAAGTGTTTCCACAACCAACAGTACCAAATTCCATTATATTCAACCGTTCATAAGCAATTCAAGTCACTGCAATAATTACCCACAAGAAGCCAAATATGTTATTACCACCATGTGTCTAATTGCATTATTTACGAATTCCTTCTATCATTTGTTTCTCAAATCTTACCACATACGCTTAATCAAACCAATCAAACACCCAACAAACCAATCACAAGAATCTCAAGAACAATCCACATAGCTATCACATACCAATATTCGTACTCCAAACAAGGCAATTTCACAAGGATCAAAGTTAGCCGTACATTCCTAGAGTCGAATTCCTTTTTCTTTTATCTTCTACTTTCCATTCACCCAACAATCTAGCAACGCCAATCTAGGTCACAAGTTAACAAATACACCTTAGAATTTGAAATTTATAATTTCTTCCCAATTTATCTAGGTTACCAACTTCTCTTTTGCAAACCTTTACTTCTACCCAACTCCTCTTACTAGCTTTTAGGTATAAAGAACATGCATGTGTGTTTTGACTTCCATTTCAAGAATTGATGCATAAAAATCTCCCTTTTTATTAAAATCTAAAAATCAAGGAAAAAGGGTAAGGGATTTTTACTTGTAGAAATGGAGATGAAGACACTTGCTTTAGAATTTTCCGGACCAAGCAATTTGAGGAACGATTTTGAAGAAGATAAACTTTTCTCTCAAGAACCCCTCCTCCTTCTCTCTTATTTTGTTCAGAAAAATGGTTAAAATGAGGGGTTATGGCGTTATATTATAAAGAGGGGCGAGTTTTAAATTTTAGAAAATAGAAGCCGGGGTGAGATATGTGGTCGCATCTGCAATCGCAGAGTAAACATGTGGTCCGCATAATGGACCACAAAATTGCTCCCAAAAAATTAAACATTCTGACTCGGTCCGCGGTAAGAATGAGGCCCGCATTCATTTTCTGCGGTCGCAAAGTGCACCGTAGAACTAACATTCAAAAATTCAAAGGAGAAAATGCGATGACTATGTGGTTCGTATTTCAATTATGCGACCGCATTTCGACCGCATAACTGACCTCAATTTTAACCGATACTCTGACTCACTCTGCGGTAGGAATGCGGTCTGCATAGCTGATCTGCGACCTTATTCTTTACTGCATAAATGACAATTTTCCGAAAAATTGATTCTTTTGATTTGTAAAGGCTTAAATCACTACCAAGGGACCGAACACATATTCAGACCTTGGCACTATGAGCTACTAGGTTTTAAGCAAAAAATTTTACGGGGCCACAACCCAAAACACCAATATCTCCACCACCAAAGGAACTGAGGATAAATAAATAGTTTGGCGCCATGAGGCATGTTTTTGACTGTACCCAAATGAACAAGCAGAGGACTGTACCGCGTCCTCGTGACAAATGATCGAAACATATCAGGGGACGAAGTGCCATCAGCACTAAGGTATGATCACCTCCTTTTGTCAATCACATCTTATACTAACCTAAGTGAAAGTATCCGACTGAAACAACTGAAGCATTTCCCAACTCGAAGGCCTTAGGTTTTAAAAGCATGCAAAAGTTGCACTCTTTTCTTTCGATCTGGTTTTTATCCCAAGAAGGGTTTTATCGGCAAGGTTTTTAATGAGGCAACATCTATATGCTACCTAAGGAGAACTCAAAAAGTATTCAAGGCTTCTTTTGCAATCTACCTCAAATACTGGGGGCATCCCCCAGAAATATGACCTCATCGAAGAAGCTAAGATATGCTGAACAAGGTCTCAATAGGAAAACAATGTACCATGCCAAATGGTCGAACGAACCATGCCCGTATAGAATAACTGAGACCTCAACAACAAAGACATGTATACTTGTACCAAGTAATCAAAGAATACTTTAAAAAAACATTTTGCATTTTAGAGAAGCTCGATATTATTGCAAAAATAGCTCCTCTATAAAAATGTCCCGAACACTCAGGGACTGGCGCCAGCAACTTGAATCAATGTGACCCTCGGGTCGGATCTCCGAACTCGCAAGCCCTTGATTAGGCAACACAAAAATCTCAAGAAAACTCCAGAGCCAAACAACCATCTCGTACACTTGGGGATCGGCATCGAAAACTCAAGACCACGTGACTTCCGGGTTGGAAATCCCAAAATCATAAGCCCTCAATGAGGCAATACTGAGATTACAAGTTATGGCTCTCGAGCCAAAAAACCCTTGATGACATGGGGACTGCCACCAATCGGCACCCATATCGACTTATCAAAGCCCGAGCCACAAGACCCCGTGCGGACAACCTCGGTCTCTTTAGACCTATATAAGGCAACAACAAAAATTGTAAGACCTCAAAGGCATGTGAAATCTATAAGACCTCAAGCAAGGCATGAACCTCATTTGTACCAAGTGACAACGATTGTAAGACCTTACTAAAGTCATAAACCCGGTCTTAAAGTTAAGGCTATATATCGAACTTGTAAAACACCTAAAATGGCATACCCTCGATATAGATGCTGAAACTACTTCACTCGGGGATTGAAAGGCTCCGGTCAAATACAATAACTACGGTCACAAGGCTATACCAGCCAAAGTAGCACGACTCGATGATGCCCAACCATCGCTATAAAATCACATGACTTCAATTACTTCGAATATACTTCGAAAAGAACTAGTTGAGCATGCTACTCTTGACATACGAAAAAGAGATTCGATCGCGTCATCTACTAATTGCTCGATGTGCTCGATCATTGCCATATATACGACTCACAATATTTTAATCAACTCGTCAAAGGGTTAGGCAAACACAATTCCAAAAATCCTTAACGAGCAAAAAATAAAGCCTATATAAAAGGTAAGAGCCAATGCGTAATAGCCACTGTCACCATCCCATATAAAAGGTCGTACTGACCCAATGCATAAGAGCCACTATCGCTAGCCCATACATAGCGTACAAAATGCATAAGAGCCTAGAGTTTGACTTTAAATTCAAAAACTTGAGGGTCAAATGAGCTCGAGACGAAACCCGACTCGTAGACTGAGCCCAAAACAATTAACTAAATATGCCTAAGGGCAAAATCATAAGAGCTCAAACATCGGTCATTCCGACCGAAGCGCGTAAGAGCCTACGGGCCAGCCTGGTGACCCCTAGGGCCATACTATGGACCTAAGGATTCCTTTTAACTTGAAGAGCTGTTCTTCTTGCTGATGGCTAACAATTATTCAAAGGTACATGAAAAATGAAGTTAGAAGATTTGGTTTTACACATGTAAAAGAATACAAGCCCCATTTACAATATACTTTGAAAGTGATATATACAAATTCAAAAAAACAAATGCCTAGTCTACGTCCCTCTCAGGGACTGCTACCCATCAGTTTTTTTATCATTATCCTCGGTATCAGATAGAAAGGATTTAGCGTCATATTTATCTACCTTTGCCTACTTTATCCCTTTCGAGAGATCAAGGCCCCTAGCATGGATCTCCTCAAGAGTTTCTCTTCGATATTTGCACCGTGCATACTCCAAGATTATGCTTTCAAGATCAAGAGCCCTCATCAGCTTAGCTCGAACATCGGCAACATCCTTCAAATAGATCGCGATTTTCTTGTCAGCCTTGGTTCAGCTTATTACGGCTTTAGTCCGGCATCCATAACCTCGGATTTTGCTTTCAAAAGCTCAGATTCGAGCTTCGTAATCATATCTATTGGAACCAAGCTATTTTCATGAGCTAAGCAAAGTTGAACCTCAAAGGGGGAAGCCTTAGCCAGAACAGACTTCTCCGCTGAAGCCTGAACGTTCGTTCAAGCCTTCAACTCATCGTATTCATGCTTGGCTCAGCCAACTTTGCCCCAAAGTCATTCTAATTCCTCCGTTTTGTCCTTCAACTGGAATATCATAATATCAATATCTAAAAGCGTAAGAGGGAATACATCAATACAAAGTGTAATTTACTTGTCTTTTGAGATGGCTTTCATAGTTTCGATTTTGATCCGTCTCATACCATAAATGTACCAACTCATTTTCTTTTTTCATGCAAAGAAGTCTAAGGGACTTCTCCCCATCTAAAGCTTTTTGCAGACTAGCCTCACGGTGGAGCAGCTCGGACTTAAGCTTGTTAAAGTCCTGCAAATGAAAGCTCAATAAGAAAGACGTGAAACTGAAAGAAGCGTATACCAGCTACCAAAACATACCATGGAGCGAAGCCGCTGAGCCTCACCAAGGGTCGAGCTTACATCTGATGGCTTAGTTACCCTTGAAATGCCTTGGTAGGAGAAAAGAGAGGTGTCGGGTGACCCTTGTCCCTTAAAGTACCTTCGAATAGGAAATGTTCTTTCAAAAGTAGAAGCCTCCAAAGTCGGAAGATCAACCGACACGTCTCCTTTTAACCTCAATAAAGGACTCACCCTGTTGTGAGGATCCTCACACCTCGAAGACTCTTTCCATTTATTACCGACTCTCAAACTCGAGGTCGACAATCTCTCATCTTCCTTCAGAGGACACGACCTCATCTCGGGAAAACCTCCAACACCTGCAGTGGCTAAGTTAGTGCGCTAAAAATAAAGTACCTTTCTAAGAAAACAAGCTGCTAAGCACCTACCATGATGCTTTGCCTCCCATCTCCCCTTGGACAGGTCTCACCATTTGCGCTTATCATAGGTCGAGCAAGCTGTCAGCTTATAAGACCATTCAGCCAGACCAGGAACCTCGTCAGGCAGCCAAGATCAATGTGTATATATATATATATATATATATATATATATATATATATATATATATATATATATATATATATATATAAATCCCATTTCTCATGAAATGGCAAAAACTCTCCAGGGATAATATCGACTGTCCGGGTTTGATTAAACCGGCTTGTCCACCCTTGGTCCACGTTCTCTTCATCATTAATGGCTGGAGGCTGGGTGGATCAATGTTGAAGAATAATCAAGACATGTCAATGCAGAGGCCGATATACCCTAACAAGATGGCTCAGGGTGAATTCAAGCCCGAAGTTATCCGCAAAGTACCTTATAATCAGCACTATCTTCAAAAGGGATGGGTGAGCCTTCGCTAGTGTGACCTGATACTTCCTACAGAAATCAAGCACGACCATGTCAGGGGAGCCTAACATAAAGGGATACGTATTCGCATTCAAAAACCCCTCGACATGGGTCATAATGCTCTCATCCGGGGAAGGTACCTGCAATACAACTTCTTCTCCCCACCCACATTCTCTTCTAATCATCTCGAGATGTTCTTCCCCTATTGAGGAGATGAACCTTAATGCATGCTCCCGATGCCCTTGAGCGTTGGGAGGTCTCTCTGTCATAAATTTCCTTATCGAGACAAAGTACCTCAAGGTCCGCTCACCAGATATCGGTGGTGTACCATCGATCGAATGGGGAACAGAGGCAGAACTCCCCTTTCCTAGATGAACGGATTTTGATATAGAAGCTATAGCTACATTAAAATAAGAAGATGGGGATGAAGATTTGGGTGAAGGCTCTAAGTTGAAATGACTAGAGAACTATCACAAGAAGCAAGGGTTCTATGAGAGGTATAGTTGCCCAGAGTAGCAGAATCCCCAGCTGAGAAATGAGCGGACACTTATATAGAGGCAAACACCGAGTGTTTGCCTCTCCAGAAGACCAATTAAGTCTGGCCATGACAGCATCACTTTTTTAGGTAACATACAGGTGGGACCACCCCGGGTCCCACTACCGTGCCGCATGTATAATGCTGTCACACGGTGCTCTGGAAATATCAAGACCGCATGGATCTCTACTATTATAAGCATCAACTCCGAAAAAGCCATTGACCTAACCTCGAGATGATGCCTGATCTCGAGAGTCCTGATTATCCCCAAATATGAACTCCTAATAGTCAACGTCGAAGTTTAAAGACTGAATTTTGCACGGTCGCTGAAAAGTAAAGAACGCAAGACGGGAAACAAAAAATCATTTTTTTACATTACCAAAAATATGTTTACAAGAGGCACCTTTACAAGACTTGTTTCCCTGGGAATACATGCACAAAACTAAAAATATGTTTACATAGGCCTAATCTTTGTCATCACTGCCCTTTGAGCCATTTCCGAGATCTTCATTTAAAGTGACAAAGAGTGCCAACTCTTTCTCTTAATTTCAGGCCTCCTCGATTTTGGTTGAGATATCGGCACCTCCAACATTGGCTTCCTCTAAGGCTTGCCTCCTCGCCCTAGAGCGAGTGTAAGCGACAGCCCGAGTCAGCTTCTGCTCGGCCTCCTTTGATATCTCTCAGGCTAGGTGATTCACAGTAGTGGCATCCATCAGGTATGTAGCAGCATTCTCCTCGACCTTGGAATTGGCCGCAAATAGTGCAACGACCTCCTTCCGAACATTTCATTGAAGACCCTGGGTCGATTCCAACTCCGAGGTCATAATCTCATTTCACCTCCTCATCTCGAGGAGCTCTGTATTCATAGTAGTAACTTCTTCCCGAAGCTGCCCCACAAGAACATCTTTCTGTCTGATCTGCAAAGGAAAAGGTAAGTTAGTAAACTTTGAATTATGAGAATGGTGAACAAATG
The DNA here is from genome assembly GCA_032618575.1 of Nicotiana noctiflora. Taxonomy (NCBI): domain Eukaryota; kingdom Viridiplantae; phylum Streptophyta; class Magnoliopsida; order Solanales; family Solanaceae; genus Nicotiana; species Nicotiana noctiflora. The sequence continues at coordinate 48,513 of JASVEL010000389.1, read as the reverse complement.
TATGAATAACAAGTTACATGCTCAGCAAGGCCGGCCTTTTCTCGAAGCGCTCCCTCCAAATTTTCCCGAAGCTCGTTTAACTCCTCCTCCCTTCGGGTAGAACAGGCCTCCGGCCTCCCGCTCCTCCAGTCCTGAGTAAGCTTCTCAAGCTCCTTCCTATGGCATAAAAGCTCATCTTGGAGCTTAGAGAAGGCGTGATCATACATTTTCTTGGCCTACAACAAACAGAAGAGTCAGAAAAAACAAGGATAGGTACTTGAGACTAGAAAAGTGTAATTGAAAAGCTATCATCTTCTGCTGGAACCTCTCCGCTTCCTTGATAGCATTGGGAGCGTCGAGATCAATATCCTTACTGACATTGTCAACGCCATCAAATAAGTTGTTAAATTCACCTCCCCCTCCGATAGGACCCTCTACGTTGGTAATATTTGGGTCCTAGGCATCCCTGTATTCCCCGGGCGAGAACTAAGAACCCAAAATAAGACCACCTAGGGCTTCGATATCACCAAGGGGCAAATCCTATCCTCGAAAGGCTCCGGGACCAGACCCTTTGGAGCTAGCAGCAATCGTCTCCTTGATAGGAACTGTATCATGTTTGACCAAGGGCTCAGAGACCGCGTTCGCACCCTTCTCGAGGGTGTCCACCACACAGGATCGATCTGATCGACCATTCCCAATTTAGTGGTCTTCGGTCGGGACACTTGCGGGATGTCCGCGCCCGTCCTCGTCCTTTAAAAATGACATTCATACTTATCATTGTCTTTGTACCCAGTACTGGGACTTTCTCCAGAAGCTGAAGCCGAGGTCCTGGCAGTAGCTTGAGGCCTGCGTGGTTTAGGTTTCTTTGCCACAGGATAATCAACTGTCATTTCTTTCTCATCTTGCTCTTATCAGGCTCTGAAACCTCCACCTTATCATTGGGAGGCGATTTCCTCTGCACTCCATCGCCACTGTGCAAACATAGCAATTAAAATTTATTAACATGGAGGATATGTGGAAGAAATATAAAAATATGATAAAGGGGGCAAGAAATATTTTTACCATGATTCTTGGCCACAAATCGCGTTTTAGCCAGGTCGGGCCACGACCACCCAAGAAATAAGAACGAAGCATCCAATTGTCTAATCCATCTTGGTAGATTCTAGATCGCTTCTGGATACCAAATGGTAGCTTCATAAACAAAGGGGAGATCATTTTTCAGAACAAAAGATAAGAAGACAATAATGCATGTTTGAAGGAGAGGTACTTACGCTGCGTGTTCCACTCTTCTGGAAATGGCATCCTCTCGGACGAGATGATGTGCAAGGTCCTCAATTGGAAAACCTGCTCATCCACTCTCGATCTTTGTCCTCATCAATGCTCGAGAAAAATGACTTCTTGGGCCGAGGGTGAAGCTTAATTTAACCTCGATAAAATTGAGGGTTGTACAATCTAATCAAATGGTCGAGGGTAAAGGTCGTACCCATCCTGTAGCAGAAGTAACGAAACATGTAGATTATCCTCCAGAAGGATGGATAAATTTGGCCAAGCGTCACTCAATACTTGTCACAAAAGTTAAGAATAACTAGATTTATCACCAGGGAAGAAGTGGTTGAATAATCGATGGGACCCAATGTGAATGGCTATGTGGAAACATAAAGGAAGCCAACGTTGTGGTCCGTTATGCTCTCGTTAGGACCGGGGATCTCAACCATCAATGCCTCCCTCCATTGAATGTCTTCCTTCACTTTTCCTATATCGTTCAGAATGCTAATATACCGAGACACGTATTCGCATCGGCCCGGTGTAGATGAAGTCTTGTCGATTGAAAAATCCTTCGCCGTGTTAAACTTTATAGGTCTAAACTCTTCAACGACGGGTACCACTTTGGGTTTTCCTTTGGATGTTCGAGACGAAGAGACAACATCCTCTTTTCAAGGCACTATTTTATAGGTTCTAGCCATGATGGCAAAAAGGCTTTTCTGAGAAAGTAAGTAAGGAATCAAGAACAGAAGAAGGAGGAATGTGAGAGGGGATAGACTTGGCTTTGAAAGCTTGAAGATGCTATAAAAGGTTGAGCTATCAAACGATTGATGTATTTATAGAAGCCGTATGGGCCGCAGAAAGGATGAACCAATAATGTTTCATGGGCTTCTCGATAGTCGTGTTGACGGTGAGCCTTGTGTAGCATTTAATGCTCTGATGGGCTGATGTCATGATGATATTGCTTAAGTAGTAGGAGTTCAAAATCGTTCCCTCTTACTTTGTTCTAGGAAACACGGGGACTATCTATATATGGTAGAAATCGACAGTTCGATTTTATGATCATCGAGACATATCGAGGGTTATTGGTGATCAACTTCGAGGTAGTATAAATAATGACCAACCTCAAGGAAATGCAACTTAGTGGTCTCAGTGGATCAATGTAAATCTCCCTAGGCACACGACTAGATCTCACAAAGTCTAGTAAGCTAGCTCTGACCTACATTAGGGCATTAAATGGATGTGTCAGCCCCATATCTTTGTAATGAATGCATTTGTACTATGTTCCCCATCATATATAAAGGGGATTCTTATCATTTTGTAGACATCGATTTCTCAATACTAAATACCCAAGAAAATTCTCTTTGCTCTCTAACTTAACATATTGTCTTGTTCTTATTGCTTCATCTATTACTCTCATTTATTGTGTTCCATTTATTATTCTTCATTTACTGCTCATCATTAGCCATAGAGAACTGCCATTGAATCTATTATAACTGTTAGTCCTCCCACCAACTTCCCACGGCAGGGTATAGGACTCGACCTCGAGGCCCCGAATAAGTAAGCTCGAGGCCCCGCTTATCAGCCTATTGGTTTGGTTATCACATTTCCTTCAAGCTCTTATCTCATTTTCTAATCTCTTACTTAACATCTATCGCCTAAACAACTAGCATAAAAATAGATCACGTATTTTTAGAATGACAAAATTAAATTTAATTATTATTATCATTTTCAAGGTAAAAAGAGGGGTATTTGAGTGTTTATACCTACCCCTTCACGATAAATCCCCTAGACCCTTTCCTGGTTACCTTTTGCAAGAGGTACCATGTCACTTTAGGCTAAATCCACTCATCATTTTGGGGGATCGTGATCCTCCTTTGATTCTTTGTAAGCAAGATTAAGGATTATCCTTTTACCCTCAATCACTTTATGCGCCTCTACGCTCCTCCGACTTTATCATAGAGGCATGATCAATCTCCACTACTGAGATAACAAACCCTTATTCTCGAGCATAGGTGAAATTCGAGACCAAGGTTGGATATGTAGATCCGAATAAAGACTTCAGATCTAATTTATGCCGAAAACATATCGTTTCTCTAAAAAGTGGAACATGAAATGTAAGTACTTATTCATTTTTGTCGTTTTACTTCTTGTCTCCCCCTCATCTAAAGTTTTTGTGTTGCAGTTGTGGTCATTTTATCGGAAGTGATCCATGATATGAGGCAATGGGTGGAGGGATTGGTATCACAAAAAACTTATTGCGAGCATGGTTGGATAGAGTATTTAAGGGGCCAATGGGAGGCCTGTAACTACAATAAATTTCTTTCCTTGGAAAGGTTTTCAGTCGGGCTTGTTATTGTGCTTACTCGTCTTTTAATTTTGTATGCCTTGGGAAGGACGTGCCAATAAGGCACCCCTCTGCTGAAAGAAAAGGCACTCCTTTCCCGTCTACCCCGAAACAGAGCAAAGAGAAGAATATAAATGAGGCTCTGAGTTCCCCAAGCCCAGAAAAGAAAGGTCGGACATGAGGCCCTGTAAGCCTAAAGGGGATGTTATCCACGTAACTCTAGAGTTCGCTCAATAGGTAATGCACACGACCAGAGATAAAGAATAAAAAAGCTCTAGATTTGTGGCTCGTGTGAGACCTAGAACAAAGGTTCAAAATGTTATTGGACAGGAAAAAACTGAAGCTGCTTTGCTCCTGCCTGGCAAGACCGAGCTAGAAAGAGTTGAAGATGCCTCACCTCGAGGTGGGGAGGCCAACGAGAAGGCGGTCGAGGCTGGTGTAGAAACCGAGCTCGAGGCTCCCCTAAATGAAGACCATGCCTCTAAAGACCCACTTAGGTCAATATTAATCGGGGACTCCACCTCATTCCCTCCAGTTCCGGATTCAATGATACGTGATGCTCATGATGCAAAGATTTGTCACAGAGAGGGGGCCCACAGAAAGGAAGATTTTTTCCGTGGCTATTTCATTGATATGGAAGATGTCACCGATTTGGGTGATTTGGACGTACCAAGGAAGATCTCGAATGAGGCTTCCTCGATCTATAAAATAACCAACTGATTCCCGGCCCCAGCATTTACCCCGATTGTAAGTAGCCTCTTATCATCTCGATCCCGAAGATACTCAAGTTTTCTTTGCCCCCGTAGGGGTGGCGAGCTATCTTTGATGCTTGGTCATCGAAGAGGGTCAAGAAAAAAAGAACGCAATGGATATTGCTTGTTTGTTCAACGAGGCCTAGCATGCTCTGAATCGGGTAAGTTTAAGGGCCGCTATCTTTTTATGACTTTGAATTATAGATATCTCTAAAACTATCTTCCTTTCTCGTAGGCTTCAGTACTGCATCAATACTTACAAGCTTCTCAGTGAGAAGTGTCACACCTTCTTTTTACGCACCCGCGAGAGCGCGAGGGAGTTTTTCCAATTAAAGGACAATCGAGACGGGATCAATTTATTAAATTCAGAGTCGCCACTTGGGAAAATAATGGTGTCCTAAGTCACCGGTTTGATCCCGAACCGAGGAAATTTATGACTTTGTAATATAGTCTGCGAAACTAGAAAACTAGATAAGGAATTCTGTTAACCCGGGAGAAGGTGTTAGGCACTCCCGGATTCCGTGGTTTTAGCACGGTCGCTCAACTGCAATTTTTGTTTCTATCTGATTTCTTTATATATGTTATTTATGTGCTCTTATATTCCGCTTTAATTCTTAGAAGAATTGCGACGTCACAAAAACACATTTCGAGCCGCACCGCAACCAGTACGCCTGCGACTTTAATGTATTTTAGTTTCGCCGAGAGTAAGATTTGGGTCACATAAATGCGCACCTGTAATTAGGAAAGTATTTTATTTACAAATCGTGCCTAAAGAGTCTATCGTGTTGTTAACTTTGTGAAAGACCGTGAAATTCGATAAACGGCCTTCCCGAGTCTACATTTATTACAATTAATTGAAGACCCCGTGTGTTTTGTTTTCTAACGAGGCTCATTTCACCTTTTACTTGAAGGTCGACCCATGGGTACTACATTTCGTACATGTTTCATCTCTAATCATAAATTGAGAGTGAAACCTAGTGACTAATTGTTGTTTAAGCACTATTTAGTTAAATCTTATATTTTTGAACTTCTCATTTCTAGCTACCTTGATTTTTGTCAATGATTCGTGCAAATCAATTAAATTAGGAACATAATGTCAAATGTACGACTACTTACACTAACGCATTAACTGAAATTTCAGAGGGACTGGTATCAATTATCCATTTAAACTAACTTATCCTAATTTAATTAATAATGTAAAATTCGAGTTTCAAGTTCAAGTCCAGTTCCAAACAAAAAAAAGGGTAAACCTCTTAGTTCTCACCACTGCCTAACTCGAAAGCCCAAGCTTATGCTATGTCAAAATATATATACCAAAATCCTTAAATTGAACCCAATTGCCGACAAGTGGGCCTTGGAGCTAGTCCAAACCGTGCAAGCTTAACTGGACACTTGCGGATCGAGGATCGAATCCATGGGCTAACAGGACTACAATTTATTTAACGTTCGTTTGCATTTCAACTCATGACTATATCTTCTTATTCCATTGTCTATTGTCGCATGTTACTAATGTCAAGAATTACAATGGAAGCATGAACTTGGTAACAAAGCAAACTAGCTACTCTTGTACCAATTCAAAACTACGTTATTCAGATGAATTAGACTATCGAGCTTTAACTACATGCATTTGCGACCATTTGGACCTAGTTTTTGTTTTAACAACTACTGAGCTTCACATTAATCCCCAACATTTGAATCACTAACATTTGAGAACTACTAACTTTATCTCAATTGACTTCATTCGTTCAAACAACTAGCGATATTATGACTGGGAATTTTGAAATAACATGCTGGAATGTGAGGTGGTTCTTGTCCCTACTAAAGTACTACACTATGTTACATTTAAACTAATGACGCAAATTAAGCCAAGAACCAACAACTAACAGATTTTTCATACTTCTGGGAATGAGTTGAAATAGATCAACAGTCCACAAAGATATATACATATATGTCTATTACTCGTATGGCATGAAATCTAATAATTAGCATTCACTACATTTACTTAACCACAATCTATCCATTTAGATAACAGAAAAGCCTAAATATGAATCTGCAAGCATTTCATTTCTTAACTCCTCTTCCCAGTTACATCAAAGTGAGCTCATGAATGTGTACCTGGAAATTGACAAAAGTAGAGGACTAAGGGATCAGCTATGGCAATGAAGCAACAGTAGCAGTAGACCAGCAGCAACAAAACAACAACAATAGACAACAACCAGACACTCAACAAACCAGTAGTAGCCAAACACCACAACACTCAGCAACCAGACACAACACTCATCAAACCAGTAGTAGCCAAACACCACAACACTCAGCAACCAGACACAACACTCAGCAAATATCGACCCAGAAATAGATGCAAGGGATCCGTGTGAACTTCAAACACAATCCAATGAAACAGTAACCAAAGATCCAATGGCAAACCAAGAAGAATCCAGACTCTCACTCCGTTTTCTCTCGAGGAAATGATGCCTATTCTTTGTCTAAGAGCTATTTTTCCTCAAATTTTGTTTTAGGTCTGTCTATATCTATCTGTATATTTCAGAATGCTCTCCAAGAGTCTCTCTCACTGTCTATTTTTTTCTAAGGTTTCTGTATGTATCAATGTCTATATGTTTCAGAATTATCTCTCCAAAATCCAGTCCCTCTAATCTCCCTATCACTCTATACTTATAGTTAAACATCATCCACCCTAGATGGCCAGAAAAACTCCACTAAAACTCTTGCCCATCCCTACTTCTGTCCAAACCCTATTGCTCCCTGAACTCCCCACTATCCATTGTCCATGTATGGGTCTTATTAATTAAACAATGGCCTCTGTCCAGACATGGCTAAGTGCCCTGCTGTAACAGCAGGCTCCACTGCTCAGCTTCATGTGCAGGGCTTTAAAAATATTTTAAAATGCTAACATCTAATTTCCAAGTCAGCTAATTCAAATCCTAACAACTATATCCAATTAACTCCTAATCCAGAATCAAGCAAATAACAGGCCCTAGACTTGTGAATTGCATACGGGCAGACAAGGTAATGAACAATCATACAAATAAGTTAACTTGTTGACGACATTAAATAAACTATGCATACAAAGCAATTAGCATTGAATTAAAACAGATAGAGATGGGAATCGACCGGATAAAAGGTCTACTGGAGATGAAGAAAAACAGAAAACTAAAAGAAGAAACAAAGGATAAAAAATTCACATAATTAACACACTAAATATGAAGAAAGAAAAAGAGAAATACCATGTAAGAAGAAAATCCGCACTTGAACGGACCCCGGACCCATCTTGGATTCAATCCGAACTTGGATTCAATTCGAACTTGGATTCTTCGTTTTTGAGGCCAATGGACCTTAATTGAGATGTTTTCAACAGTGAAAACATCCCAATTAAGGTCTATTAGACCTCAATTAGGAAGAAACTCGAAGTCTAGGGTTCATGGCCGGGATTTGGGGCTTTTACAATCTTGGCAAGATTCGAGCTAAACCGGGGTTAGTAGGGGTACGAGGGAGGTGAGAGGAGTCTCCAGTGTGAATTTGGGGTGGTTTGGCGTGGTTTGGGTTTTAACTCGAATCTTCGATTGAAGATTCGAGACGTTTGGGGATGATTCGAGGTTAACGGACCACGAATTCGTGTAGAGGAGGTTTAGGGGGAGCTATGGTGTAAAAATGGGGGGCTTTGGTGACTGACCACCGCCGTAAGGCGATTTCCGGCGGTGGTGCACGGCGGGGGACGGTGGGAGCGAGAGGCATGGTCTCTGAGGCTTAGAGACGAAGAGAGGGGGGGCTGGCTTGGGGGGGCGGGGTATGCGATTGAACTTATATATGAAAAGGAAATTCAATCCTGATCGTTGGATCATTTACGATCAACGACCAAGATCTCTTCACTTAAACGAAACGACGTCGTTTGTGTGTCTGTGAGAGACTGGGTCGGTCCAGGCATAGGTCGGGTTACCCGGACTGGGTAATGGTTTTGGGCTAATTATTTTGTTTGGGTTCCGGATTTAGGGGCCCAATTTTTTCTTTTCCTTCTTTATAATCAACACCAAATTCTAATTAATTAAAATAAACTATATGGATACTAATACTTAACAACAATCAACACACCACTAACAAATAACATAAAATCATATAATGACAACAAAAATAGAATAAAAATATGTATATTATTATATATTTTTGATTTTTTTTATTTCGTAAAATAAGTAATTTACCAATTAATTCAAAATTTTATAATTACGTTTTAAATGCTATTACATATATATATATATATATATATATATATTTTTGTTTTTATTAATTTAATCACATAAGCATGCACACACAAATACAAATAATAAGAAAATTAATACCAAAATCCACAAATATTGCAAACAACGCAAAACTCTTTTATTTTTGAATCTTTTAGGAGTAATTCGTGTGAGGCAAAAATCACGTGCTCACAAATATAACACCTCTTTGTGCGGAAACATGAAGAGTTTTCGTGCAAAGATATTGAGCAAATACGAGCGATTTTTGCCCGTTTGAGCACTCCGTGTGAAGCATTTTTTTGAAAACGTTTGACCGAACCTTGCTTCAAGAGGTTTCCTACATATCCCTGGCTAAAAGGGAATTAGGTCAATGTAGTTCGGGAAGTTTTGGTAGCTGGGACTACCATGACTGTTGTGATCTTGCTGTTACTGCTGTTACTGGTGGCGCCACTGCTTAACCGATCCCCTTATTACACCGTGTTAAACGAAAAATGAGAAGCTAGACTAAGTTACAGTGTTGCAAATTCTTATCTATCTTTTCAACTTGATCTTGCCATGTTCCTTGCCATCCTGCTGGCTTTGATATTTCTTCACATACTTCTTCTTTTCTAACAATTGTTATTTCGGCCTATCTTGATTGCCGAACTCCGACCATTGGTCCCTTCCTTGTGATCTTCGCACTATTCTCCTTCGAAGTCTGAATCTATCTTTTCTGATCCTTGTTGCCTTCCTTCTGATTATGAACTTGGATTCACGCTGGGGATTTCCGTTACATTCAGCCGCTTTCCTCAACCAAATTCAAAATAAAATTGCCACTCCATTCTTCAGGCGGGCTCCCTGACTTCAACTATAACTTCAAAATAATTTCCGATCCTTGTTGCCTTCCTTTTGATTACGAACTTGGATTCACGCTGGGGATTTCCATTGCACTCAACCGCTTTCCTTAACCAAATTCAAAAATAAATCGCCACTCCATTCATCAGGCGGGCTCCCTGACTTCAACTATAACTTAAAATAAAATCGCCACTCCATTCTTCAGGCGGGCTTCCTAACTTCAACTACAACTTCAAAATAAAATCGCCACTCCATTCTTCGGGCGGGCTCCCTGATTTCAACTATAACTTCAAAATAAAATCGACACTCCATTCTTCAGGCGGGCTCCCTGACTTCAACTATAATTTCGAAATAAAAATCGCCACTCCATTCTTCAGGCGGGCTCCTTGACTTCCATTACAACTTTAAAATAAATCGCCACTCCATTCTTCAGGTGGGCTCCCTGACTTCAACTATAACTTCAAAATAAAATCGCCACTCCATTCTTCGGGCGGGCTCCCTGACTTCAACTACAACTTCAAAATAAAATCGCCACTCGATTTTGGGCAACTCTCTGGAACGTTTTGCGGCAAGAATGCGGTCCGCATGTCAGGTTTGCGGTCGCATTCTTGACCGCATATTTGCCATTTTTCGGAAAAATTAATTCTCTACATTTTTGAAACTTAAATCACTACCAAGGGTCCGAACCGCGGCGAGCTTACACATCATTCCTAACACATCATTCGGACCATGACACCACATCTACTAGGTTTTATGCACAAAAATTTTACAGGGCCTTACACTTCAACTACAACTCCAGAATAAAATCGCCACTCCATTCTTCAAGCGGGCTCCCCGACTTCAACTATAACTTCAAAATAAAATCGCCACTCCATTCTTCAGGCGGGCTCTCTGACTTCAACTACAACTTCAAAATAAAATCGCCACTCCATTCTTCAGGCGGGCTCCCCGACTTCAACTACAACTTTAAAATAAATCGCCACTCCATTCTTCAGGCGGGCTCCCTGACTTCAACTACAACTTCAAAATAAAATCGCCACTCCATTCTTCAGGACGGGCTCCCTGACTTCAACTACAACTTCAAAATAAAATCGCCACCCCATTCTTCAGGCGGGCTCCCTGACTTCAACTACAACTTTAAAATAAAATCGCCACTCCATTCTTCAGGTGGGCTCCCTGACTTCAACTACAACTTTAAAATAGATCGCCACTCCATTCTTCTGGCGGGCTCCCTGACTTCAACTACAACTTTAAAATAAATCGCCACTCCATTCTTCAGGCGGGCTCCCTGACTTCAACTACAACTTCAAAATAAAATCGCCACTCCATTCTTCAGGCGAGCTACCTGACTTCAACTACAACTTTAAAATAAATTGCCACTCCATTCTTCAGGCGGGCTCCCTGACTTCGGCTACAACTTTAAAATAAATCGCCACTCCATTCTTCAGGCGGGCTCCCTGACTTCAACTATAACTTCAAATTTAATCCTATCCTGATCGCCTTCCTTTGCTTTTTGTACCATTTTCTTCTTCCTGCATTGCCTCTTGGGCCACTTTTCTTCTAAATTACCTCGTCTTGGAACTGCTTTCCCCCTGGGTCGTGATACTTTTCCTTTGGCTGCTGGAGATATCTTTGAAACTGTTTACTCACCCGCTGATGCTGATGCTGCTGGGGAAGTATTCTTTATTTCCTTCACCCCTCATTCTCTCTCGGCCTCGCCGGGGTTGAAACGTCATTAACTGAGGATTACCCCGGCGGGGGACCCCTTTTCTTCTTCCTTCTTCTCAGACCTCCTCTGGGACTCACGCTTTGGCCTCCTTGAACTTATGGGATATAATGCTGCTGGGGGAATCTCAGAGTTAGTGTTTCATTTTCCAACGACTGCTGGGGATGATACCAGGCTCAAAGATCGCCCCCTCGTGTTGTCCGGCCTTTCTCAAAACCATTCTGCTCGGAACTGGTATTTCCCGAAATCTCGTTACCCTTATCCACTGGGTATTTGTTTTCAAGAAAATTTTCGCAATGGGAGAAAATTTTCTGCCCCAGTTTGATGACCTTCTACGCGGCATGCTTTTCCGCCGATGAACCCTCTTTTCCTGCTTTAAATCAAAGAAAAATTGTTAGTTCTCAAAACGCACTGAGTGATCGTGCCACTCTTGTTGGGGGCCATTTTCCTCCTCTCTTTCAGCTGCTCAGCCTCCCTCGAACCTTTGGGGACGACGTTGACACTTGCTGGGGATGATGCTCTTTCCACAGATAGTCTCTCATCTCTCCCTTTTATTCCAACCTTCAGTTTGGTCCGACCTTTTTAGTCGATGATCTATTGTGAGAAATCATCTTCTGGATGTGTAATATGTGTCCATCGTACTCCATAATTCTTGTGAACCTTCCGATCAACCTGTCGTTCCAATCTTAATATCGGAACGACTTTTGCCTTATTGCCTCGTTCCACGCCTATTCATCTTCATTGTACCGCTTTGGGAGACTTGGTAGTAAGCTTTAAAAGGTCAATTTTCGAAAACGAAAGAAAGAAAAATGATAGATAAAGAATGCTGACCGCGAATGACAAAAGAAAGGGAAAACTTTTCTGAACTCAAAATGGGAAAAACTTATCTGAATGTGTGACTGATCCAATGGTTATGCCGCGCCTTCGAGATTAATCTACCCAGTCTATGCATGTCAATCACTTTCTGATGGCCGCGTTCTGCTAGAAGTAAACGAATGCCCAAACCTTGTCTCATGCGGACACCTTGTAACCATCTCGCCTTGTCACCTCATAGTGCCCTTCAAAGGGTTTTCACTAATGAGATTCTCTCATTTCTCTCGATCTCCCGTCGCCTTAGGGTGCCCGTAAAGGTTTTCACCGTAAGACTCTCTCATTTTATTTCTCTCAACTTTCTTCGCCTTAAGGTGCCTGCGAGGGTTTTCACCGTTAAGGCTCTCTCATTTTGCTTTCTTTCCAGACTGGGGTATCGCCCACGAGATTCCCTCTAAAGCATTATCCCTTTTCGGCTTGTGCATCCTGGATTCAATCGAGGATCGGAGTGTCGCTTTTAGTTTTCATTCGCATGACTTGGCATTTCTCAAATACTGATCGAGAGGTCTTTTTTGGTCATTAATGTGGTTTTTGTGCGTGAGGCTAAAGAAAAGGGGTTTAACCTCAACGGTTAGCTCATTACAACTTTTGGAATCCATATTATCTTTCAAACGAAACAATGACTTCTGCCCCAGTTTTGTTGCTTGGGGAACCTTTGATTTTTATTTTATTATGACCGAGCCGTGTGGCGCTTACGTATCCTTCTTGAGGAATCAGGTCGAACGTAGTTCACTTTTTCTTGTGTTTTTTTTCTTTTTTTCTTTTTCTATTTTGTTATACATCTTCCTCGAGGATTCCAAAAGAGGGTATATGAAAGAGTAATTAAGGATCAAAGGGGAAAACAAGGGTTAAAGTGTTTGGGTAGTAGAAAAATTGCCTCTGTCATTTCATTCTCCGAAAAATGCCAAATACAAATGAACGAAACCAAGCGTTGACAAATGCATTAAAGAATTACACATAATATCTCTTGACTGCATCAGAATTGATAGCCATATTAGTGCATCTTCCCTCAACATCAGTTAAACAAAGAGCGCCGTTGGATAACACTCTAGTCACCACAAATGGTCCCTGCCAATTTGGAGCGAACTTGCCTTTCGCTTCGGCCTGATGTGGTAGAACTTTCTTCAACACATGTTGTCCCACTTCAAATTTCCTGGGACGTACCTTCTTGTTATATGCTCTCGCCATTCTCTTTTGATACAATTGGCCATGACATACTGCTGTCAATCTCTTTTCGTCGATCAAGCTCAATTGCTCCAATCGGGTTTTGACCCACTCATCATCGTCAATCTCGGCTTCAGCGACAATTCGGAGGGATGGGATTTCAACTTCTGCTAGTATTACCGCTTCAGTTCCATACACCAACAAGTAAGGAGTTGCACCTACCGAAGTCCGGACGGTAGTGCGATAACCTAACAGTGCGAATGGTAACTTTTCATGCCATTGCCTCGTCCCTTCTACCATCTTCCTCAATATCTTCTTTATATTCTTGTTTGCTGCCTCAACCGCACCATTTGCTTTGGGACGATATGGTGTGGAATTTCGGTGTGTAATCTTGAACTGCCGACATATCTTTTTCATCAATCCGCTGTTAAGATTGGCACCGTTATCTGTGATGATTATCTTTGGAATTCCAAACCTGCAGATGATGTGGGAATGTACGAAGTCCACCACCGCCTTCTTGGTTACTGACTTGAAGGTTTTGGCCTCCACCCACTTGGTGAAGTAATCGATCGTTACTAGAATGAACCTGTGCCCATTGGAGTCCGCGGGTTCTATAGGTCCGATAACATCCATACCCCATGCGACAAATGGCCATGGAGCTGACATTGTATGCAACTCGGTTGGCGGAGAATGAATCAAATCTCCGTGTATCTGACACTGATGGCATCTTCGCACGAAACTTATACAATCACGCTCCATAGTGAGCCAGTAATATCCTGCTCGAAGAATCTTCTTTTCCAATACATATCCGCTCATGTGTGGTCCACAAACTCCGGAGTGCATATCTGTCATCACTGTTGTGGCTTGACTCGCAGATATCTATACATCTCAACAATCCCAAATCTGGGGTCCTTTTGTACAGCACCCCTCCACTAAGGAAAAATCAGTCTGCCAATCGCCGAATAGCTCTCTTTTGATCTCCAGTCGCTTCCTCTGGGTATATTCCTAACCTGACGTATTCTTTGACGTCATGAAACCATGGCTCGCCATCCATCTCTTCCTCTATCATATTGCAGTAAGCATGTTGATTCCGGACCTGAATATGTAACGGATCGACACGAACCTTGTCCGGGTGATGTAGCATTGACGCTAAAGTAGCTAGAGCGTCGGCAACCTCATTATGCATCCTTGGGATGTGCCTGAATTCTACCGACCGGAAACGCTTAGTCAGATCATGCAAACACTGACGATACGGGATAAGCTTTAAATCCCTGGTTTCCCATTCTCCCTGAATCTGGTGTACCAGAAGGTCCGAGTCCCCCAAGACCAAGACGTCCTGTACATTCATGTCCACCGCTAATCGCAAACCCAAGATACATGCCTCGTACTCGGCCATATTATTGGTACAATGAAAACGCAGTTGAGCAGTGACAGGGTAATGATGTCCTGTTTCAGAGATGAGCACAGCCCCTACTCCGACTGCTTTTGCGTTCGCCGCTCCGTCGAAGAAAAGCTTCCACCCGGGATCATCGGTTAATTCCAACCCATCAATTTGCAGTACTTCTTCGTCTGGAAAATACGTCCTCAGAGGTTCGTATCCGTCATCGACAGGATTCTCAGCTAAGTGATCGGCTAGGGCTTGGGCTTTCATAGCCGTCCTTGTCACATATATGATGTCGAACTCTATAAGTAATATTTGCCATTTTTCTAACCTCCCTGTAGGCATAGGTTTCTGGAAAATATACTTCAACGGATCCAAACGCAAAATGAGGTAAGTGGTGTAAGAAGACAAATAATGTTTTAGCTTTTGGGCTACCCAAGTCAAAGCGCAACATGTCTTTTCTAGATAGGTGTACTTGACCTCGCGGACCGTGAATTTCTTACTGAGGTAGTAAATGGCTCGTTCCTTCCTGCCAGTAAGATCATGCTGCCCCAGTATGCAGTCGAATGAATTCTCCAAAACCGTTAGATAAAGAATCAGGGGTCTACCCGGTTCAGGCGGAACTAGTACGGGTGGGTTTGACGGATACCCTTTGATTTGGTCAAACGCTTCCTGACATTCTGTCGTCCATTCTATCGTAGCGTCTTTCTTCAACAGACGGAATATGGGTTCACAGGTTGCTGTAAGCTGAGCAATAAACCTACTGATGTAATTTAACCTTCCCAACAGACTCATTACCTCTGTTTTATTCTTTGGCGGGGGTAGCTCTTGAATGGACTTGATTTTGGATGGGTCCAACTCAATGCCCCGTCGGCTGACAATGAATCCTAGCAACTTTCCTGATGGAACTCCGAATGCGCATTTGGCCGGATTGAGCTTGATATCATATCTTCGAAGTCTTTGAAAGAACTTCCCGAGGTCGGCAACGTGGTCTTCTTGACGTCTAGATTTTATGATCACATCATCCACGTACACTTCAATTTCCTTGTGTATCATGTCATGGAATACCGTAGTCATCGCCCTCATGTATGTTGCCCTCGCATTCTTCAAACCGAACAGCATCACTCGGTAGCAATAAGTTCCCCACGGTGTGATAAAAGCCGTCTTTTCTGCGTCCTCTTCATCCATCAAAATCTGATGATATCCCGCATAACAGTCCACAAAGGATCCGATTTCACGTCCAGCGCAATTATCAATCAGGATATGGATATCGGGAAGCGGGAAATTATCCTTAGGACTCGCCTTGTTGAGGTTGCGGTAGTCCACGCATACTCTGATCTTTCCGTCTTTCTTTGGCACCGATACTACGTTAGCCAACCATTCAGGGTATCGAGTGACACGAATGACTTTCGCCTGCAACTGCTTGGTTACTTCCTCCTTGATCTTTACACTCATCTCCGTCTTGAATTTCCGCAGTTTTTGCTTGACGGGAGGATATGCCGGATCAGTGGGTAATTTATGAACCACTAGATCAGTGTTGAGTCCCGGCATGTCGTCGTACGACCATGCGAAAATGTCTTTAAACTCCATGAGTGTTTTTATCAACTCTTCTCTCAGGTTGGGTTCAATATGGACACTTATTCTGGTTTCTTTGACGTCATCTGTGTCCCCCAGGTTAACAGCCTCAGTATCATTTAAATTTGGTTTGGGTTTTTCCTCGAAGTGACTTAATTCTTCATCGATTTCTTCTACGGCTTCATCATCGCCGTATTCCGATTCACTCTCGTCACTTCTTATTTCATGCGTTATTATTTCCAAACCCGATTGACTTTCTAGACTGGGTTGATTAATCTTTAAGCACGCCATATCATTAAGATCAGTTGAAAGAAGGCTGTTCAGAAAAGTAAAAAGAAGGGAAAATAAACAAAATTAGACACGAAGGGAACAAAATTTCATTAATGGGAACAGTACAAGGAAAAACAAACTTGCAAACTCAAATCAAAATGAACTAAAACAAATGGATTTTACTCCCGGGACAACCCCCAACACAAAATTTCGAAAGAAAACAATCCAAAACAAACTACCAAGACTCCTTCCGGACAGGGAGAGGAGTAGCCTTCCAATTATTCAATTTTGCTTTCGATCCCACAAACTGTATCTCGGCATGGCTGGATCCTTCGCCATCCTCGAGCATGCATACATCTGCAAATAGGTCCTCGAACTTTCTTAAGAACTCTTCGTCTGGCCTAACCATAGGACTGGGAACCTTTGTCGTTGGATGTCCTCTTGCTCCGGACCTGACAAAAGATTGGGAAAGGCGTGGAACCGGCTTCGGGAGCACCCATGTCTTCTGCTTACTCCTCTTGGCTCGCCGGATGTCCTCCGATGTTGGCTTGAATCCCAAGCCGAAGGTTCCTAAGTTTTCG
Organism: Nicotiana noctiflora; assembly: GCA_032618575.1. Taxonomy (NCBI): domain Eukaryota; kingdom Viridiplantae; phylum Streptophyta; class Magnoliopsida; order Solanales; family Solanaceae; genus Nicotiana; species Nicotiana noctiflora. The sequence goes on along the minus strand of JASVEL010000389.1, from coordinate 31,524 downwards.
ACCACTGATACCGGTTGTATAATTCCTTGCAGAGATGCATGAGCCACCATGACGTCGGCAGTAATGATTCTGTCATCGGGAATGCATTCCCCTTCTGGAACTCGGTTGGCGGATACCACATCGCAGATCCGGTATACCCATGGCCCAACATCTTCTTCTGTCTCAACAAAGGGGACGATGGTGCCTGGTTGTAGATCATTCTCTCCATGGACGACGATCTCCTATTGGTCCCACTCAAACTTGACGAGTTGGTGTAGGCTGGATGGAACCGCTCTTGCGGCATGGATCCACGGTCGCCCTATCAGAAGGTTATATGACACTACCATGTCCAGCACCTAGAATTCCATGGTGAACTCCACCGGTCCAATTGTCAAGATTAACACTATGTCCCCGACCGACGCCTTGCCTCCTCCATCAAACCCTCGAACACATATGCTGTTCTTGCGTATCCTGCCGATGTCCACTTTCAACTTGTTCAGTGTAGAGAGAGGACAAATGTTAGCACTGGACCCATTATCGACAAGGACTTTGGTAACCACCGACTCCTCACACTTTATCGTAAGATATAAAGCCTTGTTGTGTTCAGTGCCTTCCTCAGGCAACTTGTCATCGGTGAAGGTGATCCGATTCACTTCGAAAATCCTATTGGTGATCCTCTCCAAATGACTCACTGAGATTTTATCAGGTACGTGGGCCTCATTTAGAACTTTCATCAAAACTTGCCGATGTTCTTCAGAATGTATCAGCAAGGATAGCAATGAGATTTGCGCAGGTGTTTTCTTCAACTGTTCTAAGACAGAATAATCATGCAGCTTCATCTCTTTCAGGAATTCTTCTGCCTCTTCGTCAGTTACCGGCTTTTTCAATGTTGCCGGAGTGATCTTCCTCAATTCCGCAGGGGCAAAACATCTCCCCGAGCGGGTCAAACCTTGCGCTTCGCAAACTTCCTCTTTCACTTCCTTTCCTTTGTAGGTTGTTGTAACCTGAGCATAATTCCATGGAATAGCTCTGCTATCAGTTATGGGCAACTGTATTGCTGGCTTGATGATGAAAGGATCCATTCGAACGCCTGCTACTGTCAAGACGGGCTTGGTTACTACCCCTGGTACAACTATTTTTGCTTCCCCGGCCTCACCGGTACTTCGTTCACACTTCCCTTTCCTACTTCTGACCCTCCTGGTATGTCCTTCTTGAAAATAGATGACTCATCAAGGCTCGTCCCCTTTCTCATTCCTACCCCGCTAGACTTGATCATCATTACAGTCTGAGAGGTTTTCTCCTTTCCTTCTTCTACCCGTACCAACTCGGTCATGTTGGTCTCATGATGAGTTGGAAGTGGATTTTGGTTGATATTGGGCTCTCTTGGAGTCTGGACCTCAATCCTGCGAGTGTCGATGAGCTCCTGGATGGCTGTTTTCAACCTCCAACACTTTTCCGTGTCGTGTCCTGGACATCCTGAGCAGTATGCACAGTTTACTGAATGGTCCAGATTCTTTGGAAGGGTTTGGTAGCTTAGCTTCAACCGGATTTAGCAACCCTACTTGCTTCAAATGGTGGAACAGACTGGTGTAGGATTCCCCCAAGGGAGTGAAAGTCTTTGGCCTTGGCGCTTTGTCGCTCTTGAATGCTTGGTTCGGCCGAAAGCCCGCACCTACGGGATTTCTATAGGCTCTTGGGGGTGGGTAATTGTTCTGTGGATTTGGCGCACGCCATGGTGCCTGGACAGGAGGTGCGGAATATGACTGAGCGTGATAGACAGTAAAATGGGGATCAGGTGCTGGATAGTAATGTTGCGGGTGGTTATATAGATTGTGGAAGTAATTTTGGTGGTGAGGCTGTGGCGGGTTATACTGTGGTGCGGGGCCTCTGTTTCTGAACCATGTTCCGGACTCGACTGCCGTGACTTCTTCTTTCCTCTTTTTCCCAAGCACTCCTCCGGTACCACTTTGAATAGCTTGGGTGGTGGCTTTCAATGCTAAATAGCTCATGATCTTGTTGGCTTTCAAGCCTTCCTTGATCATAGCCCCCATCTTTATCACCTCAGTGAATGCCTTGCTGCCTGTTCCCTCCAGCGGAAACCAAATTCTATGAAACTTTCGGCGGGTTTCTTTTCTAACTTTAGCAATGATAAGCGGTCCGGGACTATTTCAAGATTGTACTGGAACTGGCCAATGAATGCTTGAGCCAAATCATCCCACGTAAACCATCTGCTGGGATCCTGCCTAGTGTACCACTCTAGTGCAGATCCCCCCAAACTCTGACCGAAGTAAGCTATCAGAATCTTGTCTCGTCCTCCGGCTCCTCGCATTTTACTACAAAACCCTCGAAGATGGGCTACCGGATCACCGTGTCCCTCGTATAGGTCAAACTTGGGCATTTTAAACCTGGCCGGCAACTGTACATCTGGGAATGGACACAAGTCCTTGTAAGCGACACTGACCTGGTTGCCCAAACCGTGCATATTCCTGAGAGACTGCTCCAGGCTTTTAACTTTGCGAATAACTTCCTCGTGCTCCAAACTTTGGAGGTGCTTTTCCGGTTCCGCCGAGTTATCCCAATGAGGGGTGTGTGGATGTGGTTCCAGAGCCCTAAAAGTAGGCTCGGGAGGATAGTAAGAATTGTCATGGATTTGAACATGCAGCTCACCGGACGACTTTTGTAGGGTAGCAGGTGGGGGTGCTACAAAAACAGGGGTGACCGGAGGAGGATTTTGTTTGGCTGGTGGAATTTGGGTGGCATAAGGGTTTTCCCTTGATAGTATGGATAGAGTGGGGCGCTTGTCGAAGGGTCAAGAGGTGGATGTTCTGGAGCCGATGCGAGAGTAGGGAGGTTTGGTGAAGACTGTCCCCTATCCCAGGCTAGGTGCATCTCTGTTATCTGTTGTTTCAACCGATCTACCTCTTCTTTCATGATCTGTATCTCTGATTTCTCTTCCTCGAGACTTTTACCGGAGCTGGACATACTTGCTGGAATTGGCCCTTTAGATCTAGTACGGTAATGGTGGTCGGCCAGTATATTCTGTCAAACCAACTGCTAAACTTTTCTGGATTGCAACAAACTTTGTTAGTTTACTGAATTTAACAGGCATGTTATCGCACGTTGGGATGCAATGCACCTAATCAATTAACCCCTTTCTATATGTTCTTATCGCATGCGTTATTCCAGCTTCTTTTCTTTTCTTTTTTCTCTCTTTTTTTTCTTTTTCCCTTTTCAATTATCCTTGAAAGCCTTGTTGTTATTAATCTTCGTGTTCTTTTCCTTTCTTTTTAGTGGTGGTCGAATCTTATATGGATTGCCTACGTATCACGTCCCCGCGTGAATCAGACCGAGCGTAGTTCTGGTAATAAGATTGTGGCAAAATTCAGTAACTTTTATATAAAATAAAACCTTAAGGTTAAAAAACATGTCTTACAATAATCAACAAAACAAGAGAAACGTTTGACTCGAAAAGGGAAAATAAAATGCCAACCAGCTTGACCCAATATTTCAAAGTACATTTTTTAATCAAAAGTCTAATGCTCTAAAATTCCTGGGGGCCCGCGAGGCATCATTCGGCCTTGCCGCGGGCCTGGGTGTGAGGTCCTTGTGTAGTCCCCTTAACTCTCTCATGATCCGATGAACATAGCCCATAACTGAAGCAAAAAGGGCGGTGCGGGGCATTTGTTCACAAGCTAAGCATTTCATGGTAACATAATGCCCGATTTCTCCAATTCTGTCCTTGATCATGTCCCTTTATCTGAGTAGCTGTTCTATCTGCTGGTTTTTCGCCCCCAATCTTCGAGCATTGTTGGTGACTTGGTCTAGGAGCCTATTCACTTGTTCCTGCAGTCGGGCCATCAAATTGTGGCAGCGGTCGAGGTCTGCTCCGGCATCTCGGGTTTGCTTGAAAACCCGCTCCCTGAGGATAACATTTGCTTCCCTTAGACTAGTGATGATCTCGGTGTAATCTTCTTCCACCCGTTGTAGGTGAAGTGCATGTTGATGTGCCTCCTTTCTCCAGCTAGCACGGATCCTCATTGTTTGGGTCTTCGACTCTTCCAATTCTCTTTGGACATCGGCAACTTGGTTTCTCAAACGCTTTATCAATTTTTCGTCTGCTCGACTCCTCAACTGTCTGTCAGCATCCTTTTTCATTTGCTGGATTTGAGCTCTCAAAAAGTAATTTTCTTGTGCCAACTTCTTTTTATCTCCCTCGTCGGCGGCAGCTTGCATATCCTTTTCAAATTGGAGATCTTGGACCCGTTGCTCTATCTTGCCGATCCTTGTTCTGTAAACCTCTTCCTTAGCCAACCAGTCCCATTGTTCTTGTGACGCTTCAGCAAATTCTCTGAGGTGAGGTCTTTTGGCCGGTCTTTCACCCGATGTTTCTCCTTTGTACCAAGTAAGGTATCTGGGTATAACCTCTCCTCTAGCTCGATCCTGCACACAAGTGTTTGCCTCCAGATATTGGCATTTGCTCCAGATCTGGCAAACCCTTGCTTCTGGGAATTGACCGTCAGGACCAATTTCAATAACCTGGGTACTCAGGTCTTCGTCTTTGGGTATTATCAGGCACCTCCCAAGCTGTCTTAAGACCCGATGGGGTGCATAAGGTTGAATGCTCTTAAGTCCCATTAAGAGAAAGTGGGACCTAGCCGCTGGCCTGTACACGATTCTGTCGATCTGTAACCAACCCAACGTCCATTGTATTTGACTTGCGATGAGAGCCTGAAAGTATGCCCTCCATGCCAATGTTCCTTCAGGCAAGACGGTCTTATCAATCCTTGTATAGAATTCGCTTATGCAAGTTTTCTCAACCAACCCATATCTCAAGAATCGGGTGCGGCGACACAGGTGTTCGATCATCCACATTTGTAGCAATAAATTACAGCCTTCAAAAAAATCTCCTCCGGCTTTGCAGGCTGTGAGAGCTCGATATATGTCTGATAGTATCATGGGAGCAAGAGTACTTTCACTTTGGTCAAGCAAAGTACTGACGACTCCGGCTACCTTTATATCAATGTTCCCGTCTTTCCTCGGGAATACCACGAGTCCTAAGAAGGCTATCATGAAGGCAACTCGTCTGTGCTCCTCCCATTTCTGGCGATTACCCTTGCTGCATAATTTGTTTTCTGGCTTGTCGAAACCTCCCACATGACCGTACCTTTGATAGATGAAGTTTAAAGTACAAAACCCTTGTGCTAGATCCGGGTTACGTACCGTTCTGGCTGTCTTCAGGGAGTCTAAAAACCGGTGTATGGCTACAACCCTGGGAGCGATTAGATATTGATGCCCCAATGGTGTATCGGTGTTTCCAATGTATCCGGTCATCTCCTCCAAAGTTGGGGTGAGCTCGAAGTCCGAGAAGTGAAAGACATTGTGCGCGGAGTCCCAATATGTGACCAATGCTTATATGATATCCCCCCGAGGCTTTATTTTAAGCAAACTTGTGAGACCTTTCAAATATTTCTTAACTTCATCCTGCCCTTCTTTGCCTAGGTCATCCCACCATAGTCGTATTTGTACCGGGATTTTAGTCATGAGTGAAAAGGGTTAATTTTGAATCGTGCTCATCCTGCACATTTATTTAAAGAAGAAGATCATTTTGGCTGGCAATGATTGGACAATTTTTCAAAATTTTAAGATTTTGGTATTTTTTTTTTTTTGAAAAAGGGCAAGTTGGACCCGACGGGGTTGCATATATATATATATATATATATATATATATATATATATATATATATATATATATATATATATATATATATATATATATATATATATGGGTTGCCTACGTATCTAACATCCGGTGAGAATCAAACTCGCGTAGTTCGGTCCGTCAAAACAAGCTATTTTTTTTCTTTTATTGACCGACAAAGAAAACACATTTGGTTAAGAAAACCATTTTGTTGGCAAAGTCATTCTTCCGTCGTCTTTTATTAGCAAACTAAATTATTGATTTGTTGGTAAAACACATTTTTGTATTTTCTGAAAAATATCTATTTCCCCATACTGTTTCCTTTTGTTTTTCGTTTTTCTTCAGTATTTAAAAGCCGGTCAGCATGCAAGTCCGAATAAATGCTGAAAACAAACATGGTATAGCAGGATGGTCTTTTCATTTCAGGTTGCCTGTCCTAGACGGACCCAACCCCTGTGTTGAGTCCCCTAAGTCAAATGCAACGTGATGCAAATAAGCGTTTCCTACTAGGGATCCGGTATGCGGTTATGTTATTCTAAGTTCAAAACCTCGGTACATGATCTAGACTGTGTACCCAAGCGGACAACTCGGGCTGAGGAAGGAGCTCCTTTCCGGGAACCAAAAGGCCAACCGGCTTAGAAACTTTCCGAGCCTCTTCATTATTTCGGGGTATGACGCTAACAGAATAAGGAGTCTCAACCAGTGAGCACATCCCCGGGGGTGAGAAGTGAAGGGTATTCGGCACAATTTTATATACAGTTCACGCAATATCAAAGCGATAAACATATAGCAGTTTCTATATACAAGTGCAACTAGTATCAAAGCGGTAGACATGTAGCACATTAATTAAACATATAATAAAATCAGATATAGACAAAAACAACAATTTAACTGAGTTCGAATTCTTAAGCCCTGAACCGAAGTTCTGGGTTGAATTACCCATCCCCAGCAGAGTCGCCAGAGCTGTCACACCTCCTTTTTACGCACCCGCGAAAGCCCGAGGGAGTTTTTCCAATTAAAGGACAATCGAGACGGGATCAATTTATTAAATTCAGAGTCGCCACTTGGGAAGATAATGGTGTCCCAAGTCACCGGTTTGATCCCGAACCGAGGAAATTTATGACTTTGTAATATAGTCCGCGAAACTAGAAAACTGGATAAGGAACTCTGTTAACCCGGAAGAAGGTGTTAGGCACTCCCGGATTCCGTGGTTTTAGCACGGTCGCTCAACTGCAATTTTTGTTTCTATCTGATTTCTTTATATATGTTATTTATGTGCTCTTATATTCCGCTTTAATTCTTAGAAGAATTGCGACGTCACAAAAACATATTTCGAGCCGTACCGCAACCAGTACGCCTGTGACTTTAATGTATTTCAGTTTCGCCGAGAGTAAGATTTTGGTCACATAAATGCGCACCCGTAATTAGGAAAGTATTTTATTTACAAATCGTGCCTAAAGAGTCTATCGTGTTGTTAACTTTGTGAAAGACCGTGAAATTCGATAAACGGCCTTCCCGAGTCTACATTTATTACAATTAATTGAAGACCCCGTGTGTTTTGTTTTCTAACGAGGCTCATTTCACCTTTTACTTGAAGGTCGACCCATGGGTACTACATTTCGTACATGTTTCATCTTTAATCATAAATTGAGAGTGAAACCGAGTGACTAATTGTTGTTTAAGCACTATTTAGTTAAATCTTATATTTTAGAACTTCTCATTTCAAGCTACCTTGATTTTTGTCAATGATTCGCGCAAATCAATTAAATTAGGAACATAATGTCAAATGTACGACTACTTACACTAACGCATTAACTGAAATTTCAGAGGGACTGGTATCAATTATCCATTTAAACTAACTTATCCTAATTTAATTAATAATGTAAAATTCGAGTTTCAAGTTCAAGTCCAGTTCCAAACAAAAAAAAAGGGTAAACCTCTTAGTTCTCACCACTGCCTAACTCGAAAGCCCAAGCTTATGCTATGTCAAAATATATATACCAAAATCCTTAAATTGAACCCAATTGCCGACAAGTGGGCCTTGGAGCTAGTCCAAACCGTGCAAGCTTAACTGGACACTTGCGGATCGAGGATCGAATCCATGGGCTAACAGGACTACAATTTATTTAACGTTCGTTTGCATTTCAACTCATGACTATATCTTCTTATTCCATTGTCTATTGTCGCATGTTACTAATGTCAAGAATTACAATGGAAGCATGAACTTGGTAACAAAGCAAACTAGCTACTCTTGTACCAATTCAAAACTACGTTATTCAGATGAATCAGACTATCGAGCTTTAACTACATGCATTTGCGACCATTTGGACCTAGTTTTTGTTTTAACAACTACTGAGCTTCACATTAATCCCCAACATTTGAATCACTAACATTTGAGAACTACTAACTTTATCTCAATTGACTTCATTCGTTCAAACAACTAGCGATATTATGACTGGGAATTTTGAAATAACATGCTGGAATGTGAGGAAGTTCTTGTCCCTACTAAAGTACTACACTATGTTACATTTAAACTAATGACGCAAATTAAGCCAAGAACCAACATCTAACAGATTTTTCATACTTTTGGGAATGAGTTGAAATAGATCAACAGTCCACAAAGATATATACATATATGTCTATTACTCGTATGGCATGAAATCTAATAATTAGCATTCACTACATTTACTTAACCACAATCTATCCATTTAGATAACAGAAAAGCCTAAATATGAATCTGCGAGCATTTCATTTCTTAACTCCTCTTCCCAGTTACATCAAAGTGAGCTCATGAATGTGTACCTGGAAATTGACAAAAGTAGAGGACTAAGGGATCAGCTATGGCAATGAAGCAACAGTAGCAGTAGACCAGCAGCAACAAAACAACAACAATAAAACAGCAACCAGACACTCAACAAACCAGTAGTAGCCAAACACCACAACACTCAACAACCAGACACAACACTCAGCAAACCAGTAGCAACCAAACACAACACCAAACAGCAACCAGACACAACACTCAGCAACAATCGACCCAGAAATAGATGCAAGGGATCCGTGTGAACTTCAAACACAATTCAATGAAACAGTAACCAGAGATCCAATGGCAAACCAAGAAGAATCCAGACTCTCACTCTGTTTTCTCTCGAGGAAATGATGCCTATTCTTTGTCTAAGAGCTATTTTTCCTCAAATTTTGTTTTAGGTCTGTCTGTATCTATCTGTATATTTCAGAATGCTCTCCAAGAGTCTCTCTCACTGTCTATTTTTTTCTAAGGTTTCTGTATGTATCAATGTCTATATGTTTCAGAATTATCTTTCCAAAATCCAGTCCCCTCTAATCTCCCTATCACTCTATACTTATAGTTAAACCTCCTCCACCCTAGATGGCCAGAAAAACTCCACTAAAACTCTTGCCCATCCCTACTTCTGTCCAAACCCTATTGCTCCCTGAACTCCCCACTATCCATTGTCCATGTATGGGTCTTATTAATTAAACAATGGCCTTTGTCTGGACATGGCTAAGTGCCCTGCTGTAACAGCAGGCTCCACTGCTCAACTTCACGTGCAGGGCTTTAAAAATATTTTAAAATGCTAACATCTAATTTCCCAGTCAGCTAATTCAAATCCTAACAACTATATCCAATTAACTCCTAATCCAGAATCAAGCAAATAACAGGCCCTAGACTTGTGAATTGCATACGGGCAGACAAGGTAATGAACAATCATACAAACAAGTTAACTTGTTGACGACGTTAAATAAACTATGCATACAAAGCAATTAGCATTGAATTAAAACAGATAGAGATGTGAATCGACCGGATAAAAGGTCTACTGGAGATGAAGAAAAACAGAAAACTAAAAGAAGAAACAAAGGATAAAAAATTCACATAATTAACTCACTAAATATGAAGAAAGAAAAAGAGAAATACCATGTAAGAAGAAAATCCGCACTTGAACGGACCCCGGACCCATCTTGGATTCAATCCGAACTTGGATTCAATTCGAACTTGGATTCTTCGTTTTTGAGGCCAATGGAACTTAATTGAGATGTTTTCAACAGTGAAAACATCCCAATTAAGGTCTATTAGACCTCAATTAGGAAGAAACTCGAAGTCTAGGGTTCATGGCCGAGATTTGGGGCTTTTACAATCTTGGCAAGATTCGAGCTAAACCGGGGTTAGTAGGGGTACGAGGGAGGTGAGAGGAGTCGCCGGTGTGAATTTGGGGTGGTTTGGCGTGGTTTGGGTTTTAACTCGAATCTTCGATTGAAGATTCGAGACGTTTGGGGATGATTCGAGGTTAACGGACCACGGATTCGTGTAGAGGAGGTTTAGGGGGAGCTATGGTGTAAAAATGGGGGGCTTTGGTGACTGACCACCGCCGTAAGGCGATTTCCGGCGGTGGTGCACGGCGGGGGACGGTGGGGGCGAGAGGCATGGTCTCTGAAGCTTAGAGACGAAGAGAGGGGGCTGGCTTAGGGGGGCGGGGTATGCGATTGAACTTATATATGAAAAGGAAATTCAATCCTGATCGTTGGATCATTTATGATCAACGACCAGGATCTCTTCACTTAAATGAAACGACGTCGTTTGTGTGTCTGTGAGAGACTAGGCCGGTCCAGGCATAGGTCGGGTTACCCGGACTGGGTAATGGTTTTGGGCTAATTATTTTGTTTGGGTTCCGGATTTAGGGGCCCAATTTTTTTCTTTTCCTTCTTTATAATCAACACCAAATTCTAATTAATTAAAATAAACTATATGGATACTAATACTTAACCACAATCAACACACCACTAACAAATAACATAAAATCATATAATGACAACAAAAATAGAATAAAAATATGTATATTATTATATATTTTTGATTTTTTTCATTTCGTAAAATAAGTAATTTACCAATTAATTCAAAATTTTATAATTACGTTTTAAATGCTATTACATATATATATATATATATATATATATATTTGTTGTTTTTATTAATTTAATCACATAAGCATGCACACACAAATACAAATAATAAGAAAATTAATACCAAAATCCACAAATATTGCAAACAACGCAAAACTCTTTTATTTTTGAATCTTTTAGGAGTAATTCGTGTGAGGCAAAAATCACGTGCTCACAAGAAGCTTCAGGTAGACCCAGTGGAGGCTCAAAATGTGCATGGAGATATGGCCGAGTAGGTATTCCAAGTTTTTCATAATTATTAGGAAGAGTCGGAAATAATAACTAACAATCAAATTAGGGAGGTTCGACAAAGGCTCGAACATATCAAGGGCCTCCAAGGGAAAATATATAAAGTGCAAGCTGAAGCTGAATATTTTAAAGGATGTATGGATATTTTGGCTGCACAAAAGGAAACTGTTCAAACAGAGCTGGATTAGGCCAAGTCACAACTTCGATATGCAAAAGAGAATGCCTCGGCTCAAGCAAGGAAGGTTGAGGAGCTTGAATCCAATTTAGCCAGTATGACCAAAGAGCTCGAGGTTTCTAGATTTGAAGCGGACGCAATAAATACTAAGGCCCAGGCTATTGTGGCTCAATTCAAAGTTGATGCTTAATCCACCCTCGAGCAGAAAAAAAGCATAGTGGATCATTCATAGTGGCAGACCTGAAGGAGGCTCTCAAGGGGGCCATTGCCTAAAGTTTCAACATTTCTTCCAAACTCGAGATCACCAAGGCTGAGGAAGCAAAGGCTCGGAAGCTAGCATTTCCCGAAGAGGATTCTAAGAATGTGAGTGGATCTAGCAGAGAAGACTCTAAGGGTGAAGAAGCTTCCTCTGATAATGTTCGTTCTGCTTAGGCCTAGTAATTTTTATTTTTGCTTTGGATGCCGATCGGCCTTTTAATTTTGATCGGGCCATGTGGCCCATGTAATAAAAACTTTGATATATAGAAAATTTTTCCTTTTCATGGTTCTCGAATATGTTATCTTTTAGTTATTTTATGCAAGTATAAGAGTACATTAGTATAAAGTTACATGGTGGTATTCAACAATCCTAGGTGGGACATTCGAACTTGTCCTGAGGTAGTTTCTAATAAATCAGATCCGAGTGAGATCATTTATCTAGACTCGGAATAAGGTAATATTTGAGTTTGATGTTCGAGTGAGAATGTTATCTCGAACTCGAAATCAGGTGGCCCTTACGCTCGAAGAACATTCCTCGAGTGAGAATTTATTTGAACTCGAGTTGCAGTAGCCCTTAAGCTTAGTAGTCGAGTAAGAGTGATGTTTCGAACTCGAAGTGAGAATAGCCCTTAAGCATTTATTTTTGTCCGATCTAGCCTTTGTAGAATGATTGTTTTAATATATATAAATAAGACTTTCTAAATGATCGTTTTAATATATATAAATAAGACTTTCTAACTCTTTTTAGCTTTTGATATTTTTTTCCTTTGGTTTGTCATTCAAGTTCGCAGAGGTTTTAATGCCTTAGTATGAAATAAGGGGTTGTTTGAGAGTTCAATTATTTTTTTCTCATTAGAGTTTGTAAGGATTGATATTATCAAATCCATTTATAATTTTGTCGAGGGTAGACCCTTTAACCGATTTATGAAAATATTTGAAGGCCTATTTTATTACGGAATTCTGATGTCTCCGAACCGCATTGATTTGGCCGTAGACTTTTTATTTGGGAGTTGCCTCTTAGGCTTATTTTCCCGTTTCACTTCGAGCTTGCCTGAAGTGTTCGTCCCCGAGTAGGGTGGCCATGGCCGTGGCATATAAAAAGTTGAGGGTTGCCTTTAAGGTCTTATGATCTTGAAGTTTTAATAATTCGATTTTGTTTGTTTTTTGGATGTTAGTCCTGAGCGTGGGGTCCTGTTATGATCGGCCCTTAAGCTCGTTTACACAATAAATCAAGAGCATGAAATTGTAAAGAAGAAATTGTTTTCTAAGGCATGAGATATCAGCAAGGGAAAATACTTCTTTCAATAAATGATTATACACGCGTACATGTTTGATGTTAGAGCTTGAGTAATCTACACGGGCACGGTTCATTCAACCATTTGGCCCTTACAAAATTTACCTATCGAGACCCCATTGTTACGAAGTAATTTCCTTCAACAAAGTTGACATTCGAGGGTAATGCTCCTGATATTTAACATTGATTGTAAGGAAGCCTCAGATCCTATTGAATTGTTCTAAGCTAGCACGATCAATGGTCTCATTAAAAACCTCGTCGAAAAAATCCATTTGGGACAAAATATATCTAAGGAAAAAAGAGTGCAACATGTGCTTTCAGGCCTAAAAACTTCGAATTGAAGAATCTATCGTCGTCATTAATATCTCCTTCAATTGGTTTGTATAAATTATAAATGAAAATGGAGATGGTCGTACCTTAACAGTAGTATCTCTTTAGGAGTGAGACATTCCAATTGTTTGGTAATTTTTCTCTATTCATCGTTCTGAGCTTGTAGGATCGTTTTTCGATGATGTCGAGGAACTGATATGGGTCCTACCAATTTGGACCCTATTTTCCTTCATTCGAATTTTTAGTGTTGAGGGTGATTTTTTTATAGCACCAAGTCCCCAATTTTAAAGTATAGAAGATTAGTTCTTCGGTTGTAGTACCTTTCAATCTGCTATTTTTGCACGTCCAATCAAACGAGGACGGCCTCACGTCTTTTATCCAACAATTCTAGGCCCGTGTTCATCGTTATTAGATTCTTCTATCGCATATCGAAACCTGAGGCTAGGTCCCAACCAGGATAAGAGATTCGGCACCATAGACCAAAGAGAATGGTATTTCCCCAGTACTGAATTTTGATATCATGGGGTACGCCCAAAGAACTTTAGGCAATATCTCTCTCCATTTTCCCTTAGTTTCGGTCAATCTTTCATTAAGATTTTGAATTATGGTTTTGTTGGTCGATTAGGCTTGTCCGTTCCCACTGGGATGGTATGGTGCAGATAGAATCCTTATCTTGTGATCCTTGAACATTTAGTTACTTTTCTACAGATGAACTATTTTTCATTGTCGCACACAATCTCGACAGGCATCCTAAATCGACATATAATGTGGTCCCAAGTGAAGTCTATGAATTTTTTTTCCGACTTCCTCGAAAACCTGTGCTTCAACCCACTTAGAAAAATTATCAGTCATAAGTAAAATAAATTGAGCTTTACCTAGGGCTGATGGTAGAGCGGAGACGATGTCCATTCCCTATTTCATTAAAGGCCATGGGGATAAGACCGAGTGGAGCTGCTCCCCGGACTGGTGAATCATCGGTGCATACCTTTGATATTTTTCGCACTTTCGAATGAACTCTTTCGTATCCTTTTGTCATGACCCCAGTTTACCCTCCGTGAAGTATCGTGACGGTACCTAGCCTTTATGACTAGGTAATCCTAATAATGCAGAAATAATCTATACTTGCGGAATTAAATAGATAATAGTCAAAATAACCTAATGGAACAATATGTAGATGTCACTTGGCGTATAAGCACAACTTCAAATTCTGATACACTATCCCAAAACCCGAAAACTCATAGATCCACAAGAAAAGAAAGTACTACATAGCTCTAATCTCCAGAATGTCTAACAATAACAAAAGCACAGAAGGGCCAAAAGCTAAACATGAGAATAGAAAGAGACTCCTTGGTCTACGAACGCGGCAAATGTACCTCAAAGTTACTAGAGCAGTCGCCTCGCCTCAGGGGTGATAGGACTGAATATAAATACCTGGATCTGCACATGAAAAACATGCACAGAAAGGGCATAAGTACACCACAATGGTACTCATTAATTGCTAAGCTTAACCTCGCCTGGGTAGTGACGAGGAAAGTCAGGGCCCTATTGAGATAAAATACAAGGTATGATGCAATAGTGAAAAAGGAGCAGTATAAGTAAGTGCAAACATAAGTAATATAGCACAGTGTAAAGAAAACAACAACAAGTTACAAAGAACAACGCAAATACAATGTAAACACTGGAGGAAATACAATTTAGTACCAATAATACCAGTAGGGGATCTCCAGGATATCGTCCCGAGTCCCATTTATATTTCATTTGTCCAGTGGATCTCTGGGGATACTGACCCATAGTCCAACTATCATCTACACAGTGGATCTCCGGGGATATCATCCATAGTCCAACTATCAATGTATATGGGACCTCCCAAGAATCTAACCTGTAGTCCCAAATATAAATACTCAGTACTGGAGGAATCTACCGAGTGCATTCCCGTAGTTTCATATAATTATGCAGGGGGATCTCCTAGGAATCTAACACGTAGTCGCAAATATAAATGTGCAGGGGGATCTCTCGAAAATCCAACCAGTAGTCCTAAAGTAAACAAACAAGGGGGAGGGAGCTCCCGAGAATCAAACTTGTAGCCCCAATGTAAATGCACAACAGAATCAGAGAGGTACTCAAATAAAATATCGACTTCACAGTAAGGCAAACAAATAGTCTAGCCTAGTCTGCTGCACAGAATCCAAATAAGGCATGTTGAACAAGTAAGTCAATTAGACAAGCTTCCCCAAATTAAACACAGATTTAAATTCCAAGTAGTACAAATAAAAAAGAAAAATACCATTTAAGGTTATATCAATGAAAATAGGATGTTCAACAATTAGCACAAGTATGCGCTCGTCGCCTCATGTACATGGAATTTCAATTACCACAATATCAATTCTAAGGGGAGAGTCCCCCCGACAAGGTTAGACAAGCCACTTACCTCGAACACGTGCAAGTCAACCCGAAACCACGCTTTTGCCATGAGTATCCGAATTCAAATGGCCCAAATCTGTTAAATTAAATTGTATATTATAAATATACTTCTAGTAATTAATTCTACAATAAAATTCTAGGCTAATACACAAAATTATATAAAATGACCAAAATACCCCTCAAACCCACGCCTCGAAATCGGGTAAAATTTATATTTCCAGAAACCTCACACTCTCATGAGTCCAACCATACCAAAATTATCCAAATCCCATAACATTTCGACCCTCACATCCGTGATTCTATCCATGAGGGTTTTCTAAACGTTTCCAACAAAATTCATGGATTAAATGTTAAAACTAGTAATAGATTTGAGTAATCTTTCCATAATTAATTCAAGAACACTTACCCCGTTGTTCTCTCTAAAAATCTCCCAAAAATTGCCTCTCCTCAAGCTCCAAATCATCAAAAAATGGATCCCAATCTCAATTGGAAGGGATGTTCCTAAAGGGCCCAATGAACTCCTAATTGGAATCATGGGATCTTTTTTAATTGATTCTTTTATCACACTGTGAATTTTAGATCCTTGAATGGCCCTATTCGAAAACAATTGGTTGTTGACAAAGTTATCAACGACTGACATTCCTTATTTATATTTAACAACGTATGAATAGTTCCTTGAGGTTGGTTAAGAGATTGTTGAATTTTTCCTTGGAATAGGGATATGTTCAGAACTTAACATTCTGCCGAGAAGTTTTCTTCAGCGCGATCGCATGAGGCCAGTCGCGATCGCTAAGAGCAAAAAACTTCACGTGCCTCGAATCACTCTACGCGATCGTGATAGTCCTTACACGATCGTGATGCTTCTGCTTATCATCTCTACACGATCGCGGTTGACCTCACGCGATCGTGAGGAGCAAATAAACCACTCCTCAACTTCACATGTCTTCCTCCTCGCGAATGCATTGTAGTCCACGCGTTTGCAATTCAACTTTTGCCAATACTACATGATTGCACTCATGTTCCTACGATCGCGTAGAAAACAAATTCCATATGCCTCATCCAAGCCTTCGCAATCATGAGCCTCCTCACGCAATTGCGATTAAGAAAAGACTATAACAAAAACCAGCAAAAATCTGATCCTTCTTTAAGTCCAAAAATGACCCGTTGCGAATCCGAAACACACCCGAGGCCCCCGGGACCTCAACTAAATATGCCAACCAATCCTAAAATATCATTAAAACTTGTACCAATCTTTAAAATACTTCAAACAACAACAAATCACCTATTTTTCATTGAATTCAAGCCTAAGAAGTCTAAAAACACTAAATATATGTTTTCGACCAAAAAGTCTATCAAAACTCGTACGATTGATCTGAAATTTTGCACACACATCCCAATTAACATAACAGAGCTATTGCAACTTTTGAAATTTTATTCCGGCCCTCAAATCAAAATCTCTCTATCAGATTGAAAACTTTAAAAATTCAACTTTTGGCATTTCAAGCCTAAATTAGCTACGGACCTCCAAAACACAATCCGTTCACATACCTAAGCCTGAAATCACCTAACGAAACTAAGAGAACCATTAGATTTCCATTCCGAGACCGTTTTCATATTGCTTCGAATATGGTCAAATTTTTAACACTTAAGTTCTCATTTAGGGACTAAGTGTCCCAAAACTCTCTGAATTCAAAACCGAGCATCCGGACAAATTAAAAATAGCAGAAATAAACTTGGGGAAGGCAGTTAATAGGGGATCGGGATGTAAATTCTTAAGATGACCGGACGAGTCATCACATCCTCCTACACTTAAACATTCGTTTGTCCTCGGATGAGCATAAAGGCATATCTAAAGTAGTGAAAAGATAAGGGTAGCGACTGTACATATTCTGCTCGATCTCCCAGGTGTCCTTCTCGACCGATTGGCCCCGCCATTGAACCTTCACTGATGCAATGTTTTTTGACCTTAGCTTTCTGACCTGCCTGTCCAATATTGCCACTGGATGCTCAATATAAGATAGGTCCTTGTCCAGCTAGACTGAACTGAAATTCAACACATGAGACGGGTCACCGTGAAACCTCTGAAGCATCAAAACATGAAATACTGGATGAACACCTTCCAAGCTGGGAGGTAAGGTAAGCTCATAAACAACCTCTCCAACTCGCCTCAATATTTCAAAAGGGCCAATAAACATTAGACTCAACTTCCCTTTCTTTCCAAATTTCATAACGCCCTTCATAGGCGAAACCCGAAGTAGAACCCGCTCCCCAACCATATAGAAAACATCACGAACCTTTCGGTCCATATAACTCTTCTATCTAGACTGGGCTGTACGGATCCTATCCTGAATCACCTTAACCTTCTCTAAAGCATCTTGAACCAAATATGTACCCAATAATCTAGCATCATCTGGCTGAAACCAACCCACTAGAGACCTACACTGTCTACATACAAAGCCTCATACGACACTATCTGGATGCTGGATTGAAAACTGTTGTTGTAAGCAAACTCCGCCAATGGCATGAACTGATCTCAAGAACCCCCAAACTCCATTACACACGCACAAAGCATATCCTTAAGAATCTAAATATCGGACTGCCCATCCGTCTAAGGGTGAAATGATGTTCTCAACTCTATCCGAGTACCTAAATCATGCTGAACGACTCTCCAAAACTGCAATGTGAACTGAGTGCCTCTATCCGAAATGATGGAAACTGGAATACCATGCAGACGAACAATCTCCCGAATATAAATCTCCGCCAACTGCTCCGAAGAATAAGTAGTACATACAAAGATGAAATAAGCGGACTTGGTCAGCCGATCTACAATAACCTAAATGGTATCGAACTTCTTCCAAGTCTGTAGGAGCCCAGATACGAAGTCCATGGTGATCCACTCTGGCATCTTTATCCGTTGAAGCAATCCACCTGGTCTCTGGTGCTTATACTTCACTTGCTGACAATTAAGGCACCGAGGTACAAACCCAACTATATCTTTCTTCATCCACCTCCACCAGTAATGCTACTTCAAACCCTGGTACATCTTCTCGGCACCTGGATGGATGGAATACCGCGAGTTGAGGGCCTCCTCTAGAATCAGCTCTTGTAGCCCATCAATGTTGGATACATAAACCCGACCCTACTTTCATAATACTCCATCCTCGCCAATGATCACATCTCTGGCATCACCATGCTGGACCTTGTCCTTAAGGACACGCAAATGAGGGTCATCATATTGCTATTCCCTAATACGATCAAATTAGGAAGACCGTGAAACCACACAAACTAGAACCCGACTGGGCTCCGAAAGATCCAATCTCACAAACTGGATAGTTAAGGCCTAAACATCGATTGCCTTAGGCCTCGTCGATGCTGATAAATAAGCCAAACTCTAAAAACTCTCTATTCGGTGACTCAAGGCGTCGACGACCACATTGGCCTTACTTGGGTGATACAAAATAGTGATATCATAGTCCTTCAACAACTCTAACCATCTCCTTTGGCGCAAATTAAGATCTTTCTGCTTGAACAGATATTGCAGGCTACGATGGTCGTTATAAATCTCACATGGCACACCATATAGGTAATGGCGCCAAATCTTCAGGGCGTGAACAATGATAGCTAACTCAAGATAATGGAAAAGGTAGATCTTCTCATAAATATTCAATTGTCTGGACGCATAGGCAATAACCCTACCATCTTACATTAACACCACCCCGAGGACAACCCTCAAAGAATCACAATAGACCCTATAAGACCCTGAACCTGTAGGCAATATCAATATTGGGGCCATAGTCAAAGCTGTCCTGAGCTTCTGAAAGCTTGCCTCACACTCTTCCATCCACTAGAAAGGAGCATCCTTCTGGGCCAGTCTGGTCATAGAGGCTACAATTGATGAAAACCCCTCCACAAAATGATGGTAATAGCCCGCCAAGCCAAGGAAACTGCGGATCTCTATAGCTGAGGATAGTCTGGTCCAACTCTGTAGTGCCTCTATTTCTCTCGGATCCACCCGAATACCCTCACTCGATACCACATGGCCTAAGAATGCCACGGAATACAATCAGAAGTCACATTTTGGGAACTTTACATATAATTTCTTTTCTCTTAGAGTCTGAGGTACTATTCTCCGGTGTTGCTCATGATCTTCCCTATTCTGGGAATATACTAGAATGTCATTAATAAAGACAATGACAAAAGAGTCAAGATATGGCCGAAATATACTGTGCTTCAAATGCATAAATGCTACTGGGGCATTAGTCAGCCCAAATGACATAACAAGAAACTCGTAATGGCCATACCGAGTCGTCAAAGCAGTCTTCGGGATATCTGGCTCCCGAATCTTCAACTGATGGTAACCTGAGCACAAGTCAATCTTAGAAAACACCCGTGTGCCCTAGAGCTAGTCAAATAGATCATGAATATGGGGCAAAGGATAACAGTTCTTCACTGTATCCTTGTTCAACGGTCGATAATCAATACACATACGCATAGAACAATCCTTTTTTCTTCACAAACAAAATAGGAGCACCCCAAGGTGATACACTAGGTCGAATAAAACCCTTATCAAGCAATTCATAAAATTGATCCTTCAACTCCTTCAACTTAGGATGAGCCATACGATACGGAGGAATAGAAATGGGCTGAGTGCCTAATAACAAATCAATGCCAAAATTAATATCTGTATCATGCGGCATACTTGGAAGATCAGCTAGAAACACATCAAAAAAGTCCCGTACTACTGGAACTGAATCAACTAAAGGGGTATCAATACTGACATCTCTCACATAAGCTAGATACATTTCACACCCCTTCTCAACCATACGTTGAGCTTTAAGGAAAGAAATAACTGTACTGGGAGTGTGGTCTAAATCACTCATCCACTCAACATGTGGTACACCTAGCATAGCCAACATTGATATTTTGGTGTGACAATCAAGAATAACATAATGGGGTGACAACCAGTCCATGCCTAAGATAATATCAAAGTCTACCATGCTGAGTAATAATAAATCGACTCTAGTCTCAAGACCACTAAGAGCAACCAAACACGACCGATAAATACGGTCCACAATAAGAGGATATCCCACATGAGTAGAAACATAAACATGGGAACTCAAAGAATCCCGAGATACACCCAAATACGGAGCAAAATAAGAAGACACATAAGAATAGGTAGAGCCTAGACCGAATAGAACCGATGCATCTCTGTGACAAACCGATATAATACCTGTGATAACAGAACTAGAGGTAACAACCTTTGTACGGGCATGAATGGCATAGTATCGGGCATGGCCTCCCCTTCCAGGGCGACCTCTACCCCTAGCTGGCTGATCTGGTGGGGTAGCAATTGGGGCTATAATCATAGCCTGAGAACTCTATGGGGCACGATGTAGCTGATAAGTCTGTGGGGGTGCACCCTTCCCAAGTTTGGGACTATCCGTCATCATATGGTGCATGTCACCACACTCAAAAGAAGCTCTAAGAGGTGTGGTGGTTGTGACTGGCTCGAGCCAGATCTGCTGGACTGGCCTCTGGAAGCATCTCGCGTAGGAGGAGCGCTAGAAACCGGAAGTGCATAATAAGGCTCCTGAGATCTAGGAGGAGCTGGAGTACTACTGGCTGCTAGAAGATCTGAATGAGCAGTGTGACTCATATACCCCTAATATGACTACTTGCAGCTGAGGTACGGGTTCCAGAGTAATGACCCGACTCTCGGGACCTCTTGGCCTTACTTTCCTCCCTAGCATGCATACCCTCGATACTCCTAGAAAACTCACTACCCGTTGGTAAGGAATATCCATTTCCAACTCACTAGCCATGCTAGACCTGATACTGGGATAAGTCCCTTAGTAAACCGATGAACCTTCTCGCGAATAGTTGAAACCAAAGCCGGTGTTTGCCTAGCCAAGCTAGTATAACTGACATCATACTCCAAGACAATCATAACACCCTTGTGCAAATGATCAAACTCGGCGCTCCATGCATCTCTAATGCTCTGAGGTACAAACTCCCTCAGAAATAGATCTGAAAACTAACTCTAAGTTAGCGAAGTAGCCTCGTCTGGACTGTCTAATTCATAGGTGTGCCACTACTTATAGGCAACTCCTCGAAGCTGAAAAGTAGTGAATAAATCGCACTCGATTCATATATAACCATAGTACGGAGAATACAGTAACACTCCTCCAAAAATCCCAAGGCATTTTTTGATGCTAATCCACTGAATACCGGAGGATCATATTTCTTGAACCTCTCAAGTCTCTGTTGTTCATCTTTTGAAGCTGCTCCCCTATCTTCGGGATGGCCTAGGGCTACAGGCTATACATGAATAATATCTGGGACTTGGTCAACATGCAATCGTTGCTCAAAAGTGCGGGCGACGGGAGTCTGTGTCCCTCCCCTAGCTTGGGATGTGGCTAAAGCAAGGGGTAGTAACCCTGCATGAGCCAAAGTGGTGTACATATTCATGAATTGTGCTAGAGTCTCCTGAAGTGTTGGTGTGGTAGTAGAAATAGGTGTCTCAGGTGCCTGAACTCTGACTGGCACTGCTGGAAGCTCCTCGGTGATAGCTCATGCAGGTGCTCTGGTTGCACCACGTGCGCGTCCTCGACCTGTACCCCGACCCTAGCCTCTGACAGCTGCAGTAGGGGGAGCGGGTGCCTGATCTTCTCGAGTAGCACGTGTCCTCACTATCTGTTAGAGAATAGAAGACAAAAGTTTATAATTGTGATATCAAAATCTCGCACGACAATAAATTCAAATGAAGTGGAATTTTCCTTATAGTTACATAGCCTCTTGTAGATAAGTACAAACGTCTCGT
This sequence comes from Nicotiana noctiflora, assembly GCA_032618575.1. Lineage (NCBI taxonomy): Eukaryota > Viridiplantae > Streptophyta > Magnoliopsida > Solanales > Solanaceae > Nicotiana > Nicotiana noctiflora. The sequence goes on along the minus strand of JASVEL010000389.1, from coordinate 9,347 downwards.
AACGATCAACGAGACTCTAATAAACCGACTTGTGATCCATGACTCCTATGAACCTAGAGCTCTGATACCAACTTGTCACGACCCTAGTTCGCCCTCCGTGAACTATCGTGATGGCACCTAGTCCTTATGACTAGATATGCCTAACAATGCAAAAATAATCCATACTTGCCGAATTAACTAGATAAAAGTCAAAATAACCGAATGGGACAATATGTAGATGTCGTTTGGCATATAAACACAACTTCAAATTCTGATACACTATCCCAAAACTCGGAAACTCATGGATCCACAAGCTAATAAAGTACTACATAACTCTAATCCCCAGAATGTCTAACAAGAATAGAAGTACATAAGGGCCAAAAGGTAAACACGGGAATAGAAAGAGACTCTTTGGTTTGCAGACGAGACAGATATACCTCGAAGTCACTAGAGTAGTCGAGTCGCCTCAGAGGTGATAGGGCTGACTATAATTACCTGGATCTACACATAAAGGGCATAAGTAAACCACAATGGCACTCAGTAAGTGCCAAGCCTAACCTCAGTTGGGTAGTGACGAGGAAATTCCGGGCCCTACTGAGATAAAATACAAGGTATGATCCAATAGTGAAAAAGGAGCAGTATAAGTAAGTGCGACCATCAGTAATATAGCACAGTGTACAAAAAACAACAATAAGTTCATAGAACAACACAAATACAATGTAAACACTGGAGGAAATAGAATTTAGTACCAATAATACCAGCCGGGGATCTCCAGGATACCGTCCTGAGTCCTATTTATATTTCATCTGTCCAGTGGATCTCCCGAGATACCGTCCCATACTCCAACTATCATCTGTCCACTGGATCTCCTAGGATACCGTCCATTAGTCCAACTATGAATGTACAGTGGATCTCCCAGGAGTCTAACCCGTAGTCCCAAATATAAATACCAGTACTTGGGATCTACCGGGTGCATTCCCGTAGTTCCATACATTTATATAGGAGGATCTTCCGAGAATCTAACCTGTAGTCCCAAATATAAATGTGTAGGGGAATCTCCGGGAATTGAACCTATTATCCCAAAGTAAACAAACAGGGGGGGGAGCTCCCGGGAATCAAACATGTAGTCTCAATGTAAATGCGCAACAAAATCAGAGAGATACTTAGAAAAATATCGACTTCACAGTAAGGCAAACAAATAGTCTAGCCTAGTCTGCTGCACAGAATCCAAATAAGGCATGTTGAGCAAGTAAGTCAATTAGACATGCTTCCCTAGATTAACATCAGACTTAAGTTCCAAGAAGTACAAACATAATAGGAAAATACCATTTAAGGTTATTTCAATGAAAATAGAATTTTAAACAATTAGCATAAGTACGCGCTCGTCACCTCACATACATGGCATTTCACAATATCAATCCTAAGGGGAGAGTCCCCCACACAAGGTTAGACAAGCCACTTACCTCGAACAAGTGCAAGTCAACTCAAAACCACGCTTTTGCCATGAGTATCCGACTTCAAATGCCCCAAATCTATTCAATTAAATTTCATATTGTATATAATACTTCAAGTAATTGATTCTACAATTAAAACCAAAGCTAATACGCAAAATTATATAAAATGAGCAAAATGCCCCTCGGGCCCACGTCTCGGAATTGGGTAAAATTTATATTTCCAGAAACCCCGCATTCTCGCGAGCCCAACCATACCAAAATTATCCAAATCCCATAACATTTTGACCCTCAAATCTGTGATTCTATCCAGGAGAGTGTTTTAAACTTTTCCAACAAAATTCTTGGATTAAATGCTAAAACTAGTAACAGATTCGAGTGATCTATCCAAAATTAAGTCAAGAACACTTACCCCAATGTTCTCTCTAAAAATCTCCCAAAAATCGCCTCTCCCCAAGCTCTAAATCGTCAAAAATGGAAAACAGGATTTTGCCCAGAAGTTTTCTTCAGCGTGAGTCCAGTCGCGATTGCGAAGAGCAAAAACATTCACGCGCCTCGAATCACTCTAGGCGATCGCGATAGTCCATACGCAATCACGATGCTTCCGCTTCTCAGCTCAACGCGATTGCGGTTGACCTCATGTGATCGCGAAGAGCAAATCAACCACTCCTTAACTTCTCACTTCTTCCTCTTCGTGAAGGCAACATAGTCCACACGTTTGCGATTTCAGCTTCTGCCAACCCTATGCTATCGCACTCATCTATGAGGGTTTTCTAAACTTTTCCAACAAAATTCATTGATTAAATGCTAAAATTAGTAATAGATTCGAGTAATCTATCCAAAATTAAGTCAAGAACACTTACCCCGTTGTTCTCTCTGAATATATCCCATTAATCACCTCTCCCCGAGCTCCAAATCGTCGAAAATGAAAAGTGGGACAAAGTTCCATTTTTAGAACTTAACATTCTGCCCAGACGTTTTCTTCATCGCGATCGCGTGAGGCCAGTCGCAATCGCGAAGAGCAAAAAAAACTTTACACACCTCGTCACTCTACGCGATCGCGATAGCCCATACGCGATCGTGCTGCTTCCGCTTCTCAGCCCTACGAGATCACGGTTGACCTCATGCGATCGTGTAGAGAAAATCAACCACCCCTCAACTACTCAATTCTTCTTCTTTGCGACACAACGTAGTCCACGCATTCGCGATTCAGCTTCTGCTAACACTACACTAATCACACTTCTCTTCTCGCAATCGCGTAGAAAAAAAATTCCCTCTGCCTCATCCAAGACTTTGCGATCGCGATCCTCCTCACGTGATCACGATTAAGAAAAGTTTGCAAAAAAAACCAACAAAAATCTGATCCTTCTCCAAGTCCAAAAATGACTCATTGAGAACCTTAAACACACCGAGGCCCCCGGGACCTCAACAAAACATGCCAACCAATCCTAAAACATCATTCAAACTTGTACCAATCTTAAAAATACTTCAAACAACATCAAAACACCTTTTTTTATTGAATTCAATCCTAAGAATTCTAAAAACTCCAAATATACATTTTTGATATAAACTATCCATACTCGTCCGATTTATCTGAAATTTTGCACGTACATCCCAATTGACATAACGCAGCTAATATAACTTTTAAAATTTCATTCTGACCCTTGGATTAAAATCTCGCTATCGGATCAGAAACTTTAAAAATTCAACTTTCGGCATTTCAAGCCTAAATTAGCTACGGACCTCCAAAATACAATATGTTCACACACCTAAGCCCGAAATTACCTAACAGAGCTAACATAACCATCAGATTTCCATTTCGAGATCGTCTTCACATTGTTCTGACTATGGTCAAATTTTGAAGACTTATGTTTTTATTTAGGGATTAAGTGTCCCAAAACACTCCGAACGCATCCCAGTAAATTAAAAATAGCAGAAATAAACTTGGAAAAAGCAGTTCATAGGAGATCGAGGTATAAATTCTTAAAATGACCGGCTGAGTCGTCACACCTTTTCCATATCAGCCCAATAGTACCCCACTATGAATAACTTTATGAACCTATATTTTGGTACCAGAGTGGTTCCTACAAGTTCCTTTGTGAATCTCCCATAAGATGTAGTCGGTGTCTCCCTATCCTAGAAATATCGCCAATGTCCCATCTAACATCCTCCTGAATAACGTTCCATCATCGGCGGATGTGAACTGTGTTTCCTTCATAGTAGGGTCATTGACTCATTCAGATTTGATGGGAGCTTCTCATTGTTTAAGTAGTCAATGTACTTGTTTCTCCAATCCTAGGTAAAACTTATATAGTTTATTTCGACGTGGCCTTCTTTAATTACTAATCTCGAGAGTTGTACAATAGTCCCTAAGTTGAGTTCATTATCTTCGACCGATGACCCCAAGTTTGCAAGGGCATCGGCCTTGTTGTTTTGTTCTCGAGGTATGTGTTGTAAGGTATACTCTTTAAATCAATCTAAAGTTACTTATAGCGTGTCCCGATACCTCTGCATTCGATCTCGAACATTAAAAGTTATGTTGACTTGGTTTACCACAAGCAGGAAATTACATTTGGCCTCGATGACCTCTATTCCCAAACTTTTAGCCACCTCGAGACCTACAATCATGGCCTCATAATCGGCTTCACTGCTAGTTAAACTTTAAAGTTTTGATAGATTATCTAATTATGCTACCCATGTGAGACTTTAAATGATGCCCAGCCCAGACCCTTTCATGTTTGCCGTCCATGAAGAGGGTCCACACCCTATGATGTGCCCGATTTTAATAACAGTTCTTTTTGACCTTGGGTATGAGGGCTAGCGTGAAGTCACCCATGAAGTCTGCCAAGATCTGAGACTTGATGGCTATTCGAGGTTGATACTCAAGATCATACCCGTTGAGTTCCACAACCCATTTGGCCAACCGGCCCGAAAGTTCGGGTTTATGCAAAATATTTCAAAGGGGATAGGTAGTTACAACACATATTGGGACATTCGAAATACAGTTTTAATTTCCTAGAGGTGCTTATTAAAGAAGCGTTAATTTTTATAAGTGAGGATTCCTAGTTTTGGCCTCACCTAAGGTACGACTAACATAGTAAACATGAAATTTCATACCTTGTTCTTCTCGAACTAGGACCCCACTTAGTGACATTTACAAAACCGCCAAGCATAAATAGATTTGCTCGTCCGCTTTCGGGGTGTGAAGTAGTGGAGGGCTTGACAGTTATCGTTTTCGTTCTTCTAAGGCTTGTTGGCATCCCAGGTTCCATGCAAATTGCTTTTCTTCTTAAGCAGTGAGAAGATGTGGCTTCTATCTGAGGACCTAGAGATGAATCGCCCTAGGGCATCTATGTGCTTGGTCATCCTCTGCACATCCTTCACATTATCTACGACTTTGATATCCTCGATAGCTTTGATTCTATCGGGGCTAATCTCGATCCCCCTTATTGGACACCATGAAGCCGAGGAACTTGCCCGAGACGACCCCAAATGCATAATTTTCTAGGTTTAGTTTCATGTTGTACCCCCTTAGTATATTGAAAGTCTCATGCAAATATTTCAAATGGTCCTCTGCTCGTAAGGACTTAACTAGCATTACATTAATATAAACTTCCATAGATTTCCCTATTTGTTCTTTGAACATTCAATTTACTAAGTGTAAATAAGTTTCACCAACATTTTTTAGTCTGGGCGTCATTACATTATAACAATAGGTGCCATATTTAGTGATAAACAAAGTCTTTTTTTTTATCCTCCAAGTTCATCTATATTTGATTGTATCCGGAGTAGGCATCAAGAAAACTGAGAATCTCTTGGCCGATCATGGTATCGATCATGCGATCGATGTTTGGCAAAGGAAAAGAATCCTTAGGGAATGACTTGTTCAAGTACTTATAATCTATGCACATTAAGTTTATTTCCCTTATTAGGGACTACCGATATGTTTGCTAACCATTTGGGGTATTTTACTTCCCGAATGGACCCTATTTTGAGAAGTTTGGTTACCTCGTCCTTGATGAATGAATGCTTAACCACGGACTAGAGACTTTTCTTTTGCTTTACTGGACGGAACTTCGGGTCCAAGCTTAATGATAGCAACACGATAGGGATTCAAGAATTACTAAAGAAAAACAAGAAACGTACGGAAGCTAAAAGAAAATAAAGAAACGAATAAACGACAAAAATTAACTATAGATTGAATTCAAGAAAGAGTTTCTTGAATTAAAGAAGTCTATTCTTGAAGTCGAATCCTAACAACAACAATTAGCTAACAAAGAACTAACCGCTTTTGGTAGAAATTAATAACAAGAAATAGATTATGAAACCCGACCCTTTAGAATAACAAGAACAATAATAAGCCTAAACTTATCACCTTTCTTGAATACCTAGAAGTGATCTAAGATTTTGAAAAGGTTTAATTCTTACCACCTTAAGTTGAGTCTTGAAGGTTGAAGAATAAATCCAAGAGTAGCCACACAAGAGTGCAAGAAAAACCTCACAATTTTTATTGAAAACAATCTGAATGATCTACCTAAAAATAAAGAAGATACCCCTTTATATAGAGGGTGATCCACGAAATTATCCTTAGATATTAGGAAATAAAGTCCTAAACTACTTTGGACAACAAGTCCAACTAAAATAGGAAAAGGTAAAACTCTAGGAAACCAAAACCAAGTCAATCTTGGAAAGTAATTCTACCAATCTCAGGAAAAAGGAAACTATTAACCTTAACTAACTAGGAAAGTAATAAATATGTCTTAACAAACTAGGAAAGTTTAGGTGCCTAATTCAAGTGCCTTTATGACTGGTGCTTGGACCCCAATCAACCTCCTCTTGGACTTGGACTTGGACCATAAAATAAGTATAGCACTTAGCTAATTCCTCTACACAATTTTGTAGCTCTTGTTCCACCATTAGCGCCTTCTTGATCTCCCGTTGAAGCCCAATAATCTTGTCTTGCTTCTCCTTAGCTTGAGACCTCGTGAATGGCCCTTCTTGGAGCTTCTACAGCTTTATCCTTGTCCATGAAGCTATCATTCCCCTCCTCTTGAAAAGAATTCGTCCTCGAATTTGAACCTACATCGAACAAGGATAAGTCAGCAACATTAAAAATAGTACTTACTTGAAACTCACCTCGAAGGTCCAATTTGTAAGCATCATCTCCAATTCGTCCAAGTACCTTAAATGGTCCATCTCCTCTAGGGTGCAATTTTCTCTTCTTTTTTGAAGGAAATCTCTCCTTCCTCATATGAACCCAAACCAAATCACCAGGCTCAAAGATAACTTGTTTTTGACCTCTATTCCTTTGTTTAGCTACTTTCTCATTCCTCCTCTCAATTGCAAGTCTCGTATGCTCATGAATAGTCTTTATCAAGTCAGCTTTCTTCTTTCCATTAAGACTAACTATCTCATTAGTAGGCAAGGGCAAGTAGTCAAGGGGTGTAAGGGGGTTAAAACCATAAACAACTTCAAAAGGAGAATAACCAGTAGATGAATGAACAATTCGATTGTAAGCGAATTCTACCATAGGCAAGTGCTCCTCCCAAGAAGTTAACTTTCCTTTTAGAACAGCCCTTAACATATTTCCTAAAATTCTATTTACTACCTCAGTTTGACCATCAGTTTGTGGATGACACGAAGTAGAAAACAACAACTTTGTGCCCTATTTCCCCCAAAGAACACGCCAAAAGTGGCTTAGAAACTTAGCATCCCTATCGCTAATAATAGTTCGAGGTATACCATGCAATTTAACAACTTCTCTAACAAATAAATCAGCAACATGAGAAGCATCATTAGTCTTTAAACAAGGAATAAAACGAGCCATTTTTTAGAACCTATCTACCACAACAAAGATGCTATCCTTACCATACCTTGTTCTAGGAAGTCCTAACACAAAGTCCATACAAATATCAATCCAAGGTGAAATAGGCACAGGTAATGGCGTGTATAAACCATGTGGCAACACTTTAGATTTAACTTGTTTGCATTCAAGGCATTGAGCACAAAATTTTTCGACATCTTTTCTCATATTAGGCCAAAAGAAATTTTCTGCAAGGATGTCAAGTGTTTTAGGCACACCGAAGTGCCCCATAAGTCCCCCACAATGTGCTTCCCTCACAAAAACTTCTCGCAAAGAACAATTAGGGACACAAAGCTTATTCTCTTTAAAAAGAAACCCATCTTTCATATTATACTTCTCAAAAGGCCCATTTAAACATGCTGAAAAAGCGACATTAAAATCAGAATCATCAATATATAATTCCTTAATATGATCAAATCCCATCAATTTAGAAGTAAGAGTAGAAACAAGAGCGTACCTTCTTGAAAGCGCATCAGCAACTATATTGTCTTTACCTTGCTTGTAGCTAATCACATAAGGAAATGTCTCAATGAATTCAACCCATTTGGCATGTCTTCTACTCAATTTCCTTTGGCTTTTCAAGTATCTTAAGGACTCATGGTCAGTTTTTATCACAAACTCCTTTGGCCACAAATAATGCTGCCATGTAGTAAGAGCCCTTACCAAGGCATACAATTCTTTATCATAAGTAGAATAATTCAATGCAGCCCCATTCAGCTTCTCACTAAAATAAGCGATTGGTTTCAAATCTTGCATTAAAATAGCCCCAATACCTCTACCAGATGCATCACATTTAATTTCAAAAGACTTATTAAAATCGGGTAATTGTAACAAGGGAGCAGAACACAATTTATCCTTTAAGATATTAAATACAAGCTCTTGTTCTTTTCCCCAATTAAAGACCTTATCCATCTTAATGACTTCAGTTAAAGGTGCGGCAATTGAACTAAAATCTCTAACAAATCTCCTATAAAAGCTAGCAAGTCCATGGAAACTTCTAACTTCAGTAATACTATTAGGTGTAGGCCAATCTTTAATTGCTTTAATTTTATCTTCATCTACTTCAACACCTTTAGAACTCACAACAAAACCCAGAAAACTACCTTATCGACACAAAACGTGCACTTGGATAGATTTGCATACAGTTGTTGCTCCCTGAGCACATTATAAACTTGTTTCAAATGTTCGACATGTTCTTCTAAAGATTTAGAAAAGATCAGAATATCATCAAAATAAACAACTACAAATTTTCCTTGAAAATCCTTAAAGATATGGTTCATTAACCTCATGAATGTACTAGGTGCATTAGTTAACCCGCACGACATCACTAACCATTCATACAATCCATATTTAGTTTTAAAGGCAGTTTTCCACTCATCTCCAGTATTCATTCTAATTTGGTGATATCCACTCTTCAAATCAATTTTAGAGAATATTTGTGAACCATGCAATTGGTCAAGCATATCATCTAAACGAGGGATAGGATGGCGATACTTTACCGTTATTTTGTTGATGACGCGACAGTCTACACACATCCTCCAAGTGCCATCCTTCTTTGGAACCAAAAGCACGGGTACAGAATGTCACACCTCCTTTCTCACGTTCAAATTCTCATATATGCTTTCGCACAATGACCTGTTTTGGTTTTACTACTCCCCGGGAAAGGGATATAATAGACAAAGGGAAGGAGTTTTTCCACTTAAAGGACAGTCGGAACGGGATTTATTTATTTAGTTTTCAAAGTCGCCACTTGAGAAAATAACGGTGTCCCAAGTCATCGGTTTAATCCCAAACCGAGGAAATTATGACTCGGTTACAGTCCGCGAATTAGAAATTCGGATAAGGAATTCTGTTAACCCGGGAGAAGGTGTTAGGCACTCCAGATTCCGTGGTTCTAGCACAGTCGCTTAACTGTTGTTTTTGTTTCTATCTGATTTTTCGTATGCTTCATTTTTCATGCTTTATTGGTGTTCCGCTTTGTCATTTTTCATAAAGAATTGCGACGTCGCAAAAACGCATTTCGAGTCACACCGTACCAGTATGCCTGTGACTTT